>JAPDSC010121132.1:1311-48625 GCA_026290005.1 Latrodectus geometricus | reverse complement strand
AAAAAAATAACAATCAAATATAAAATAGCAATCAATATTTTGCAGACTTCTAACCAGAAAATATTTCATGCTTCAATAATAACTTTTGTACTATAAAGAGAAACTCATTTACTCACTGGTAAACGCAAAAATGGGTGCCGTTGTTTTGAAGATTCTATCTACTGCCAAGCTATATTCTGTGATAAGTGAATATATATATGAAAGTGAGTGTATTTGCAATTTCTGTTGAGTATATTTTCAGTTATACTGATTTGTTCTGTTTAAATATATGTGAATGTTGTTTTGTAATTCTATTCACTGAGGTTGAATATCTGATTCAAAATTTAATTAATCTTATTCATTTCAATTATTCTTAAATCGATTCTTAATAATAATATTTAAAAATAATAAAACTTTTTTAATTTTTTTTTTTATTTCAAAGTAAAAAATGTTGTATTTTAATAATACTTTGCTCATGTACAAAGTGGCTTATTGTATTTGAATTGTTTCTCAACTTTTAAAAGATGAAAACAGGAATTTTTTATTATATTGCTTAAAAAATGTTGTTAGTCGATCAGCATTCAATGAGGAAATCTTATATTTTGTCACATAATTGTTTCACCTTATGTAATAATATTGAGTACTGTGATGCCTGTTAAGGGTATTTTCACACCTGATATTCCTGTATTTTTGTGTTATCGACTTAGATCAATGTATACTTCTGAAAAACAACTTTCGAAAACTCCATTCTTAAATTTCAATGAGAATTTAATGCATTGTCTTTTGGTATTAATGGGACTGATGTATGTTTTACATACATTCTTCATAATCAAATGATTTTCATAAATTAACTTGATCATGATAGTTTACTAAAGTATGAACTGTTACTTAAAAATTCTCTATCAAGGACACATTTTAAGTTATGAAAAGAAAAGATAATTTATAATCATTGTTGTATTATATTAAATTAATTATTTTGTGAAGACTGCTGTGTGGAGCTAAAAAAATTGTAAAATATAATGTAAATGTAATATAATGTAAATGTAATGTAATGTATTTGTAAAATATAATGTAAAAGAGCTACATAATGTGCATATGCACCTATAATGCCCATTTCGTGCATTTTTATAATGTCATTTAGTTTGGTGTTTTTTAACGAAGAAAGATTTTATTTTCATGGAGATTAATTTTTATTTTATCATAGTCACAAATCATTAAAAGTCAAAAAAGCAACATAATATTTATAAAATAATAAATATAATGTCTCGAATTTTAGAATTAACACTTGGAAACTCTACAAATAAAATATGTTTGTGAGCTTGTGTGATTATGAAAAATTAAATTTTATAAAAATATTCGAGAAATATTTGATAGGCGTTAAAAACATTGTCAGAATAAATTTACATATGGATTGAAAAATTAATAACTTGATTTTCTCACGAAAAATAATTATTATAACTAAATTAATCACGGCTTTTTTAAATCTTAGAACAAAAGCACTTCGAATAAATGTGCTTTATTGTTTCAATACAATATAGAAGTACAAATAGGCAAACATTTTATTATTTCTATTAAATTTGAAAATAAATTTTAATTTTATTTTTTCACATTGAATTCCTTTTATTCATATTTAATAAATACAATTTCTGGCTGTATAACAACATTGTGGAAAAGAAATGAGAATAAACTCTGTTATAAAGACTGTATCCATTTTGCCTAGCTTATATATATATATATATATATATATTTTGAGATAGATCTTTATTATGTCATGCTACAATGTTTCTCATTATCAGAATGTTATTTTAATTGATTGAATTTGTATTAGAGAATCAAATTTTTACAAGAATATTCTCGCGTTTTAGGAGTAGCATCAGAAGCTTTCCTAAAGTTATATGTTATGCCAGAACCTTGGATTGATAGGTTGAAAGTTGCAATTCAAACAAAATTTTGGAGGTGAAACAGAAAATGTTCACGAAAATTAATGAAAGAATTAGTTCACGAATAAGATAACTAAGTTTAACCAATCATTTGATTTAAGCTGTATAAGTGATTTTAATAGTGTTTATTCTTCAATTTAAAACATTTGGGAGTCATTGAAAGTAAAACTCATTCCAATCAAATATGAAGTTTAAATAAGTATCTTGCATTGTCTCAAAATATTTATCATCATTGATAAAGACACAAAAGATAATTGATAATTATTTTTTCATAAGATAATAATAAAATAAGATAATTGATAATAAAGAAAAGATAATTGATAATTATTTTTTCTAATAACAAAAGATAATTGATAATTATTTTTTGTTATCTGATAATTAGATATTATTGTCTATCTAAATATGCTAGCATGATGTGTTTTTGTTATTATTTTCCATTGCTTTGTCCATATTTTAGATTTCAAACTCTTTATTTTAAATCTCAAATGTTTAGATTTTTCATTAAAATTAACTTTGTTGTAAAAATAGTAATTTTAGACTTATATATCTTACTTTTTCATAAAAATGTTTTCCTGGAATATATATTTTTAAAACATTACATTCTAGACATCGAAATGTGTAAAAAATTTGCTTTAAATATTTCTATTTTCTAATGGTAAAAGCAAAGAAATGATTACTTATCTGAAAATCAAAAAATAATATTTTATAAAATTAAAAAGCTTTCATTTTTTTATTTCAATTCTAAGTGATTTATTGTCCCTCAAAGTTTTGAAGTTACTGTGTCAGTACATAAAACTGTGATTCGTGGACTAGATATTTTTCAATTGTATTAGTAATCATTTTAATTGCAATGAATCAAAAACAATATTAATAAAAATATTCATAAATTCTATATTCAATCCGCAATACATTAGTAATAAATACAATCACCCTAAAATAAGTATCAAATGAAAAAATAATAATTTCAAACATGTTTGTGAATACCTGTAATTTTTAACGTTAATAATTTTACCCAAAATAAGATTCTAAAACACAAATTAAAATTTTTAAAATTGTTCTAAGAGTATTACAAAGAGTTTTAAGTTAAATAGTTTTAACCTCTTATTTAATTAGTGGAAATTTATTAAAAATTATTGAAATTTATTAGACATGTTTCCCCCAAAACTCAGATAAAATATATCGAAACAATCATGAGTTTTAAAGAAAGTACCATAAGTAATTTCTAAATGGTCTCTGAAAAGTAAACTCATAATTTTAAAAGGCAATGAATTTAACTCAGAGTTACTAATAAGAATAAAATTAAGAATAAAAATAAACATTTCTAAAAATTTACAACATTATTTACTCACGAAATAATTTACTTCAATTTTTTTTTATTTGAAAAAGAGCTACTTCTGTATTTTAAAAGAGATTGTTTTTATACTGTTATATAAATTGATTTATATAAATATATGAAACAACAAAATGGTTGATGCTATGATTAACATAATTAATTAATATTTAGTTGGAAATAATTTAAAAATTTCTACATTGATATGGCTGTACATTTTCAGATAATTTTTGATAAAATAATTATGTATTTAAAAGTTGAATTTATATATATATATGTATATATCTATATAAAATGTAAATTAAAATATTCCGAAAGAATTTTTAGACGTATGAGTTTTAAGTATTTAAATGTGTGCAAATACTTAAATAGATATTTATTTATAACTCTTTAGTATATGTTATTGATAATAATCAATGCTTTGGAAGATAATCTATTCTTTTTTACTGAAACTAAAAATCTAGATAACCTATTTTTAAATCTATTAAACTGTAAGCTACATTTTTGTTGTTTTTCTGAATGAAATTTTAAAACATACTTCAATTGTTAAATTGAGTAGTATTTGCTATATATAAAAGACTTACAAGGAATTCTTCACTTTTAACCAAAAAGATATAAACACGACTTCAGAGCAGTTTATCACAGATAGTTTCATTGCATCTCTCATCAATATTTAGAAATCGATCAATTCCATGAGTGACAGGTGCAGAATAGCAATCAAAGGAAAAGGTCAAGTAAATGGCACGACATATTATTTTGCTGTTCCAGATGTTATGAATATCATTTTGTCAATTTTGATTTCGTTGTCCATATAATCTAACAATAGACCTAAAATTGTTATTTCAGAATAGGTCATAAAAATTTTGTTTACACAAGAGAATACATTCCCATTTTTGTTACAAACAAATGTTAATTTATAAAAATTGATTTTAATTTTAATTTGTAATTGTTGAATGAGAAAAAATAAATAAAAATTAATTTTAATATAAATAATTAAAAATCCATTTTTTATAAATTTGTTTAATAATTTTTAAATAATACTTCAGAAGAGAATATATGAAAAATTTTTCACAAATACATAGAATAAAGAATATATATTCATTTTTGTTTCAAACAAATGTTAATTTATAAAAATTAATTTTTAATATAAATGATGATTTAATTCTCCCTTTTCCTTAATTTTAAATTTTATGTTTGGATTATATATAATTCATCATTTCCTTTAACAAAGTAAATCACAATTCATAAATCGGAATATGTATATTCCAACAGATACTTATCATCTAAATAGCTTTTCAGTCTTTTCTATTTGCTACATTTTTTCTCCGTAAGCGATATAATTTTAAAATGTTCAAAATTTTAGTTTTTAATCAATTGATTTCGAATTTTTATCTAAAAGGTTCACCATATTACAAAGAGTAAATGCGTTCATCTATGATTTCACCTCTTCAAAACGCGTGAAACCATCATTAAAATTTCATTCATGTTTCTCGAACGGAGTGTTAAAACACTTTATCAATAACACTGTTGTTAGTATCCACTTCAGAAATATGATTTTATTTGTAATAATTCTCTTAATTTTTGAATTATTGCTTCCTATTAAATAAAAACTTTCTGAATTCTCAACGATTTTCTCATCGAGTAAATTGCTGAACGTTTGAATTATGGTAAAGGTATTTTTCTTTTTTAAATTTTTCCTGAATGCATTATTATTTTCCAACAGAATTTCGGTCGATGAATTAAAATATTTTATGTAAGTATTAATAAGTATAAAAAAAGTTTAGTGTCCTTCTTCTAATTCTTTAATAACAATTTTTTTATTTTAATGTTAAGAAGAATAAAAATATTTATTCCCAATTCGTAAGAAAATAAGGCTAAAAATTTGCCAAATTACAATTCAATAAAATGTAGTACTTAAAAGTTGGTTTTCAGAAAGCAGGATATACATTATTTTTCAATTCATTAGTCTAAACAATGGGTATTGTTTCTTTCTTTTTTACTAAGGACTTCTTTTAGCCACATTTTTTTCCTGGAGATTTTGATTACCAAGTAATTTTACTTGTTTTTGTAGTTTAGATAGTTATCTATTCGTGAAATGTTTAATTTTTAAATGCTTTATTTAGAACAGGATTTCAGCAAACATCCTTTAAAATTATATTTCGTGGTTTTAGAATATATATTTAAATCCATAAAGTATTAATAATAATTATATTGACAATTTAAACGTTTTATTTTTAAAATAAAACTCGTAATGAAGCAATAATTATTTACCATAAATAGTTGTAAGCTTTTAAAATTGATCAATCTAATTTTGAATTAACTTGAACAATTTCTAAATTTATCATTTTCAAAAAGTCATTTTAATTTACATGATTAAAAAATCTATTACGGTTTCACATAGTTGCCTTATTTTTAAGGTTTTCATCTTTAGGAAGTCCTATATAATGTAAATATAAAATATGAAAGATTTTTCCCTCACGAAAACTAATGCAATTTTAAAAATCAAACTCTAATTTAACTATAAATATATTAAAATTTAAAATAAATATATATATATATATATATATATATATATATATATATATATATTTGCAAATAATTTTCACAGTAAACATGCTCATATTAAGTAAACATTTTATGTACTTGAAATCTGATAATAATTGCTTTTTCTTCCTCTAGTTATTAAAAACCCTTTAGTGTATAAATTTTTAAAAAAATTATAATTTATTTTTTAATTAAAGAAGGTGATATATGTAGAATACTAGTATTTTATTCATTTTTCTGAAAGATACTGCTAACGGAAAATGAGATAAATTTAAAGAATATTTAATTTTCCCATTTATTTACAACTTTAATGTGATTTTTTTCAGTTAATCTCGGATTCAAAACATTTAACCTTTCATTATTTTAACAATATTTTTTATTCCTTTACATTTAAGTACGCAAAAAATAGATAACTAAATTTAATTATACTTCTGAAGTTACCCTTAAAATTGAAAAATATATTATTAATCCAGCTTGGAATAGAATAGTTTACATGTTCGTGATCAAAGAAATTTTCCTTAAATATTTTAAATGCCAAAATGAATAAAAGGTTAACAATTTAATTTAATAATGATTTATACTCAGGAGTTACTTTAATTATTATTATTAATTAATTTTAATAATTATTTTAAAAAACTAATATATATATATATATATACAATAAATTATTGAAGGAAAACCAAATTATAATATATTTTTAAAAGGAAAATAATTATGTAATGTAGAGCAATTAATAAATTTTACTGAGAATTCTTAGATCAAGCACCAATCGTATGAAATGTGCGTGAAAAGACGAGTTCGTGCCACGATTTTAACCAAGTTTAAGCACGATTAACTAAACTAAGTTGTGAAATATCCGTTACAAAATACACAAGAGCCCTCAGTGATTGTTTTATAAATATACTCTTAATGTAAGAATGCATTTATTAAAAATTCATAAAAAACTAATGTAAAATTATCCCTACCTTGTATAAAACCCTTTTAAAGCATGAATAATTAATAAAATTGCTCAAGTCTTCTTTTAGCTTAGTATTTTTTAGGAATAAAAAATTATAATAAGGATATCACATGCTTTTCTCATAAAAAATTCTGCATAGAAACTAAATAAGATCGGTACAGAATTTTATCAATTCATGATGAAAAAATTACTCTTTCCATAAAGTTTAATTTCCTATTAAAGAATGAGTTAGCTAAATGATATTTTTGAGTAACTTTGTATTTGTTGATTTCGAAAGGACTACCTATAACTTTGTAAAAAAACACTGTATGAGTGCATTATCTCTCTCTCTCTCGTTATTTTAGAGGAAATAATTATTTTCTGAAAATAAAAACAATGTTGAACAATTGTTATCCCCTCCTTATAGAATATTGTGTTGATTTATTAATGGAAAATAAGAATACTAAAAATGTGTTTTAATGACGTTATAAAGTTTGTATATCATGATGTGCTGTGATAAAGTAAAAAGTGTGTGACATTATGTTAAAACACTTTAATGCTTTGCCACTTAAAAAAATTAAAGTTACGCTTTTATGTTCAATATATTATGAAAAAAACTGTAAAATTGATGTTTACTTCATCAAAATAATTTTTTGGTATAGATAAAGATGAAAATTATATAAATCTAAGGCAATTTTATAATATTCTTTAACAAATGTTAAGTTTTGTAAATAATTGCATTACACTGCACCAATTGCATGAAATTACTATTTGCACTGTACCGAAAGATACAAAATTTAATTAGTGAAGTAGAGGCGGAAACCTTCTGAACAATTGATTGAACAACAAAAACAGTTGCTAAAACTCTTAGAGAAGTTATCGTCACGTGGTAGATAGGAAGAAGAAATTAAATTCCAACTTTAGTTCGTTTTCGTAAAAGCATCAAGTCTTTCATATGATTTTATTTTCGTACTCTTCTTTGATAGATATAAGAAAGCGTTACAAGTAATTTATAGTGACAACAGTTTAATATAATACATGCCAAAGAAAATATTCAAATCTATAAAAAAATATATTTTTAAAAGAGGATACTATTTTATTGTTAGTTTTGAAAGATATTAAGTTATTTTGCACACTTTGAATTCAAATGATATTCATGCGTTAATAAATATTTAAATTTTGTATTGTATAATAAACTGTGTTGTATAATATAATTGAATACATGATTATTCTTCTTTATAATCAACTTCGGGTAGGAAAATATTTAGAAAAAGAAGCCAGTTTTATTAATTTTATGAATATTTCAATAATTGTAAAATCTGTAGGTCTTTCAAGAAAATTAACAATGGATGTGATTTAAAATATAGAGAATCATAAATTCCTTTAAAGGTACAAACAAGCTACCTTCAATAAGTTAAGTTATAATATTTCAAGTCTTAAGAAAGTAACATTACAGTTCATTATTATTCTACTACAGTTCTCTTTTTATAAACATTATTCATTTTCCTCACTATCTTTGATCCCGTTCTAAAGCTGTGAAGTAATAAATACATGACTATGCGTTTCTTTCCAATTAAATTAATGTGTAGATGATAACAGTGGTTATTCGTCTATACGAGAATCAAACTCTTTAAAGGAGCTTATTGATTTCTTCATTAATCAGAGAAATGCATTTAAAATCGAGAAAAATAGAATTGAAGCACAACACGTTTTGCTACTAAGACTCATTATATCTTGGAATATATTCCAAATCCGCTATATTCACAAAAACTCTAGGACATGATTATTCCACCAATATCCGTTAGTTAAGCAAATATTAAGTTAGTCTGTTGGAAAATTAGCTTCTCATTCATTTCATTGCATGACTGTAAATCTTCTTTGCTTTTATTCTTACTTTATCTAAAAATAATTTACTTTTCATCTTTTTTATAGATTCCTAGTTTAATCTTCCTAAATTACTTCGTCCTTAGACAAGTTTTCTTCGTTATCGCGAATTAAAATTAAATTAAGATATCAAACAATTTATGTTAGAATTTATGAAACAATTTATCTTATATATCAAAGAATTTAGATCCTGATTTCCTTGATTTCCCTAATTAACTCGCAAATAATTATCCCAGAATAATTATTTAATTATTTTTGTTTTTTGAAAATATTTAATGTAAAGAGAAAATTAGAATTAAATTGAAAATAAGAATTTGTTAAACATATGAAATGTAATATATAATTTAAAAAATATACTGTGAGAGATAAGTAATAGTAGTTACATTTTAAAATCATTAAAGTAAGTATCGGAAAATCCTGATATATGCTTAATGCTTTAACATTTCTAATGCTTCGATTGCATAACCGGCAGCCAAACTGTTGGAATTTGTTATAAGGCTTTTTATAATATCCGCCGTATTTTATCAACCATGAGATCTTTCATTGAAAGTTGGTCTCATTTACGTGTTGCAAGAGAAGAAACCTGGAATACTAACAATAACATGCTAAGTAAACATGCAAATGTGTAACCATCAAATCCATCCTCAATTATTCAGTAACAGTTAAAGTAAAATCGAATTTTTTTTTTTACTTTGATCAATGTAGCTCTACCAAGCCACACTAGTTTAATTTTTATTTACAAAGGTGAATTCATCCAACATCTATATTATTAAATAGTTATTGTGCTCAATATCAATAACCCGAGAATTAAGAATGGTAAAGGAGGAAGCTAGAACTGAAACAATTATAGGCTGTAAACATCAATCTTAATTATATTCTGGAATATATTTTAAATTATTAACTTCATTTAAAACTTAAAGGGGATATAAATCCTTTAACCTTTGTTACCTTCACAAATATTATATAAATTTGTGGAAAAATTATGCCCACCATCATCTCTTCGTGAAATTGTGGTTTGTCATATTTATATTTTTCAGGAATAATTTACATCTGAAGTTTCTTAGTAATTTAACCTTTTATAACTTATCTAATTATTTTTAATTTCCCTTAGAATTCACGAACTAAAAATCGGTGAACTGATTATTCAACTACTTATTCAGTAATCAATATTTGAAATAAAATTAAATAACTTACCACAATACTGATAATATCATGTTTCAAATATGTAATATATAAAAAAATATGTTCTGTTTTTATGGAAATAATTATAAATATTAATAACCAAGCTTGTGTTTAATTATTATTTTAACCTCCCTAAGTGGAAATTTATAAAATTGTATCAACATTTTTCTCAAAACTATGTGTCACGATGTATACATCATTCATAATTATAACGAGGTATTCAAATGTTTTAGAAATATGATTTACTACCTATCATTTTTAAATGAACTCATTACACATAATAACCACACTATTTTAACAATTTTTCATTATTTTATTTTATTTAACAGTTTATTCAAGAAGTTAAATCTATTCAAAAAATTTATTTTTGATGAACATGAATTTTACTAATTTTGATTCTATCAAAAAGTATTGTTATGAGAGAATTCAATGGAAAATAATGGTTTCTTCCCTAGTGATGGGATTGGATGGCCTTTGGTTAACTCATATTTACAGTTGAACATTGTAAGATGGAAGTTGTACCTGAGTGTTCGTTGTACACATTTGTCGAGTGGATGCTTGACATATTTCGAAATTTTTTTATTGCCTTACATCAATACTATCTACCATACAAAATCCTCCAAGATGATACATATGGAGAATGTTCAGTTGTTTTATAAAAATTATTGTGTTTTGCAATTAAATTCGTGTGATAGACTGTGCTTTACTTGGTCACATCATGAGCACATTATTGCTATTTTTAATTAAGATTATTTTGCAGACTAAGCTGGACAGCAAACTTGTTCATTTCCATTAGCTTCATTTCTTATAAGTTATATGAATCTATGATATAACATATGCATTTCGAAATGTCTACGATACATTTGGAAAGTGTCTGAAAACGTAAATCAATAAAGAGAAAATCAATCTAATTTTCAGCTGCTAATAGTCGATTAGTAAACATTCCCTTAAGCTGTATCCATACTTGGTTATTTCAATATGTCATGTTGCATATTGCATCAATAATCTATTAAATTTAATATATTTGATGAATATTTACAAATGGTTGGTAAACCAGAATATTATTAACTTATCCTTACATGAAAAAATAGCATAAGTTAAATTAAAGCTTGATACTTTCTCTAAAATTTTAGAAAGAATTTAAATATTACTTCATAGAAAGAAATCAAGTATCATAAAAAGTATTAAGTTTTAATTAATTAAAATTATAGAATTAAACCTCATGTTTATAAGCTGTTGTATTGTAAAAACAAAAATTTCTTTTACGTTTTGTATACCACTCGTAAAGGAAATCTGTACATGATATATTTACATTTATTTATTTCAAAATAAAAGCATGAAAAGGAGCCAAATTTAAAAAAAGTTCTGATTTATAATGAATATTGTAGGAAAAACTTTAATTGGTTACATGAATTATAATTTACATGTTAAATTAAGAATGAAATTAGCAAATAATTACGTTTTTTAAATAATATTTTTTATCAATACGAACTAAAATTTTTCTAATCTTGATGTTAAGTGCAGAGTTTTTCGCCCAAAGAAATTTTTTCTTCAAAAAGAAAAATATTTTCTTCAAAAAGAAAAATATTTTCTTCAAAAAGGCCCTATTTATTTTTTAGTACTTTATTGTATACTTTTGTCAAATGTGATGCATATTTTAAGAAATGGAAATGAATGTGCTCAACAGTTTTCTTCTCGATTTTAAATAGAAATTTCTTAGATAACACTAAAAGGAATATACGCTTTTTAATGTTATGTGAGAAAAAACTGTTGTTTTGAATAAACATTTGTCAAAGAAAACAATTTTCTTCAAAAGAGTCTCGTTTCACCTTTAACACTTTCTCTTATATTTTAATCTTCTATAATACTCAGTTTAAAAAGTATAAAAAAATAAGAGACCATTTTTTCATTTTAAATTTTCAGCATTAAAAAAGAAATTATAAAAATGAATTTTTTCCTATTAAATTAATTATGATAATTGCGAATCAGCACATTGTGAGGTCTTACGTAAAACTTCATTTTTAATTGATAAATAAATATTCTAAACGTAACAAATAGTCTTATAAAATGCTTAGTTTAAAAAACAGAAATGAAACTAAACAGCAATTTTTTGTGTGCATTTTAAGTATGATTTTCTGGGCTATGAGTAAAAATAAAAAATAGGAATAAGAAAATTATACTAATTTAGAATTACAAGAATAAATGAATTTGAATAATTAAAAACCAATTCTTTATAAGAACATTAAGTTTTTAAAAAGTTTTATTTAACAGAGATTCTTTAAATAAAATATTCCTACTTTAACTACAACAGAAGGATGACACTTAAAATACAGTTAAGGTGAAAAGAATTCTAAATACATTGAAAATAATATGCAACTTAAAAATGAAGGAAAATTATTTAAAGAATTTACATTCATCTTTAACATATTAATACATATTAAATCTTTTAAAAATATTAAAACTAGAAAGTTTCATTAAGAATAGTGTAGGGAACAAAACTACACAACGGAAAAATATCAAGAAGGAACATTGTGAAAAATGCTAAAATATGTTGATCGAAATATCAGCATACTTTTGATCAATAGTTTAAAAGAAAAAATATGTGAATAAATTTTTTTGTTTTCAAAATGTTTTTTATTTTACAACTAGTTTTGCTCAGAAGTGAATTTAAAATACATTTTTACACAGATAAAAATATTGCATAAAATTTATTTTACTTATAATAGTTTACAGGCATTTTTCACATCATACTTTTCAAAAGCTTAAGTTGTACTTCGATGTAGATGTTATATTGTAATATTTCTTTTAATTATGTCAATCTCTTAAATGATTTCAATAATACAAAAGAGTAATAAATAAAAAATACAACCTTGAAATTTTTTATTGAGTTGATGTTAAAATTTATCATTGAAATTTAAATATATATTTGAATCTTATTCCAAATATAAATAAACTGTTTTGCAAAACATAAATAACATTGTAAAGTTTAAATAGCTAACAATAAAATTGGAGAAAAGCGGCTTTTCCGATCATTACAGTGAATCCACAATTTAGTACAAATATCATGCGTATACAAATGACAAGAAAAAATCGTCACAACAATGTGGACGGCTGGCACGCAACTCAAGATTATAATAAAATTAAGAACAAGGATGTAATTAAAGACATTCACTGCAAATGAGTTATTTCATAAAACATGGTTAAAAGAAATTGCCTTCACGACTTCTCATTTTGGAGAATAATTGGAAAGAGGGAGCAAGGGGTAGTATGACTAATGAAACTAAACAGTTCGGAATAAAATTAAGCTACTTGGAGCATTTGAAAAGTCGTTCAAATAAAATGTACAACCCTTAGGAAGGGTAATGGTGGCTGCCCAGTAAAACGAATGCAGCAGATGACCGACATATCATTCTGAAGTTGAAAAGAGCCCAAAACCAATCAGCAACTTCATTGTTCAGCAACTGTGTACAGTTATGAAGAGACAAGTTATTCAGTTTACTGTGTCCAGATGCCTTCACAGAGGTGGACTATTTGCTCGTTGTCTTGAAAGCAATATCTCTTTTAAAGTCGATTATTTAATGCTACTGTTATGAGTGGTGCAAAGATAACAAAAACTGGACATTTCTTCAATGCAGTTGTTCTCTTGACGTATAAGAGTCGTTTGAGTGCCACAAGTGATTCTCAACACCAATTGATTTCAAGAGACGTTGGAACATTGTTTCCTCCCTCTAACATCAAGGAGATAGACTGTTACGGTAGTCCTGAAGTTGTCTGGGGAGGCATTATTCTGAATGGGAGGACTGATCTCCAGATGCAGATCCTTTTCTCTGACAGAGGTTCTATAACTGGATATCGCCATTGTAAGGAATTGATCCTCTCTCATATGCATTTATTCTGTGATGCCATTGAAGCACAAGGGACATTTCACGGACTTTTGTTTTGTTTTGTTTTGGTTGGGTTTTATGGCGCAAGGTCCGAAAAGGACAAGCTGCGCCATTTCACGGGCATACTGGATTCCAGCTGTTCAGCAACAACTGAAAAGATAAAATTTCACATGAATGAATTGTGACCAGAGTAATAATCACTTGACTTAAACTCTATATAAAACATGTGTGGAATGCTTTCGAAAAAATGCCGACTCCCATTTCTAAATTTCATGTCTCTCAGATACTCTTTTGCAGAGTTATGGTGAGGAAACCCCTGTTACTCACGTTTTGCACACCAGTGTTTGCATGTGTGTCATTACTTCTGAGATTTTTGATTGCAGAATTATAGTAAAATCTCGGGAAATGAATACATGATAATAACAAATAATAAAATAAATCCTACTGAGATTTTATCTTAAAATTATACAATTTGAGAGTTACTTATAATACTACCGTTGCTTTATAAGAATGCTAATTTTAAAAATAAACAATGTTAAATTTAAAATTAAAGATTTTATTAAGACTCGTTTTCGATTTATTGCGCAAAAATAAAGTCAAGTTCCTCAATAACGATACAAGTTAATTTGTGAAATGTTAAGTTTAAAGATGTGTCAAAAAGAGATTTCTTTAAACTCTTTACCTCAAACTTCAATAGGAATCAATAATCACAATTTGCATGTTAAGTCATAATTTATAAATCTAGTTAGTTTGCTTGACAGATGTCAATATTCACTATTACTGTGAATAAATACAGAAAAATAAATCTGTTTTAAGTATAGTATGATAACAATGAGCTAAAAAAAAGCTTAGTATTAAATAACTTATTAAAATAAGTTAATATTATTATAAAATTTTATTAAAGTGAAATTTTTGTTATTGGTTTTTTGCTTATATAAATTTTAAAAGTTGCTTCATATAAGACTTTAAATAAAAATTAAATAAAAATGTTTCAGAAATATTTGTTCTGATTAATTTCAAGATGTTGATGAAAAGCAGTTCTTGAAAAAGATTAGTAACATTAATCACTTTTCATAAAGTGGGGACAATAATATAATTTTTCTTATCAGTATTTAAAAAAGAAAACTGACATCTGAAGAATACAGAAAACGTATTAATTAATTCTATTGATAAAAATAGAAGTCACTGTCGCAATCTTTGAGGACCGGACACTTAATTGCTATTTCTGATTAAACTACGTGACTTTTTCTGTTATCTTATTTAAAATTTCTATAGTGTAATAACTTATAATAAATAAACTATCAAAGGACGGGATTTCCTTAAGAGCATTCAAAAGAAATTATGTTTGATTGCCAAATTTCTGAATAAATGGTAATAGTATTTGCTACATAACATATTTATGACAAAACGATGTTTTAGATTTATTAGCTACCTGTGTACTATTAACTATCTAACAGGACATTACTTAGTGATATTCCTAATGATAATTTTCGATTGCTTCAGAGGATGTTGAAATATCATTACTGAGACTATTTATATAGATTTAATCATATTTTCTGCACATAAAGACCCAATTAATTAATTTTAAGAAATCATCTTAAACTATATTTATAGCATATGTATATTGTATGTATATTTAATTACATATGCATTAAACACTAATTAAAATATTGCATCAGTATTTACCTACAAAAGTCTTTCAAAAGTATATAGTTCGGGAATTTCATTAAATTAATACTGGAAAATCAAATAAAAAATTTTCTGAAAATGCTAAAAAATAATAATAAAACCAAGAAAGTCTGTGACTAATTACTTATTTCAATGCCTTTAAATGCATACAATTTGTTAAAATATATATACATAATGTAACAATTTCATTCTGTTTTCGTGATTAAACCACAATGTTTATAATGAGATATTATAATTAGATATATGATTTTAACTTTAACATTTAACTTTTAACTTTGTACTTTTCATATTATAATAAATTTCGCTATAATTTGGTTGCACACTAAAATTGTATTATTATACATTTTTAATTTATTCACAGAAACGAGAGAAAGACAGAAAGAATGTATATGCTAATGAGAGACATGTATAATAGGTTAATTATCAAAGATTTCCCTCTCAGATTTCTTTCAAGTACGATTGTTCATTCACAATGATTGGATACTTATTAATAAATTATAATCATTTTGTCTTAATGAAATACAAGCACACATTGATAATCGAAAGTTAGATACTTTTTTAGATCTTAATGGTTAATAATCTACAGAATTGCTGAACTCATTATCATGCTTAATACTCATCGGTGTCAGAACGAAAGAAGCAGTGGTTACAAAATTAAACAAAATATGAGTTTATAGATTTATCTTTCCTTTAGAAAAGTCGTAAACTGTGATAGCCTACTAGGAGTCAATCAGTCTATAAGTTCTGCGGTAATTATTTTATGTTATTTAGAAATACCGTTTTCAAGCCTTGAAAGTTTCATGTTCTAGAAATTCATTAACCAGATGAGTTCTTTTACCTTAAAAAGCTGGTCAAATTAATTTCTCAATATAGTAAGGGGTGATAATTTATCTAGATTATTTACAAAATATTATGTTTGTAAAACATACTTACATATATATATACATAATTTTTTTTATTTATTAAATTTTAAAAAATACATTGTCATAAAATCTGTAATGATATATTTTGATAAAAGTTACTAAAACACACCATTTAATTTCATTATTTCTTCATGATCTTTAACTTTTTAGAAGAAAGATTTCCCAGGAATTTAATTCTTAAAAATCTTTCAAAGAGATAATTAAATCTAATACATTAAAGAGCAATAACGCAGAATTTATGTTTCAGAAAGAATATAATTGGAAGTATTCCTACAGGTGTCGTTGAAAAATGAAATCATTTAAAATAGACAGCATGAAATATCATTTAAGTTATCATTTCGTTTCACTTTATTTCTGGTGAAGTCTTAGTTTAATTCTGGTCTGTTTCACTATTACACTTTCATTCAGTTTCCCTCCCTGAGGGAGTACAAAGGCTTTGATTTTCATCATAGAATGGAAAAGCAATCAGAATCCTTTGAAATATAAAATGAAACATCGAGTAAGACGAGACAGAGTGAACGTTGTGAAAAAAACAACATAAATTTTAAGAATATTTCAACATATGTTTCCAATATATATATAACAATACTTCATCATAATCTTCTTCTTACTTTATTTTAATTTTTCATCTGTAATGCGTTCTAAACATTGTCATTAAGGTAATTATATACAAAATTAAATATCACTGAGGAAAAACAATATGTTGCCCTCGTAAAGGGAAATTTAAAAAACATTTGACTCCATAAATACTGAGAAAAGTTTATCATGGCACAAGAATCTTGAAAATTGTTAAGGAATAAAATTATACTCATGTTTGTTTCAGTTAGAAAAATACTGCATTTATATGATTTTCTATAATCTATAAATAACATTTTGCAAGAAAAACTAAATATTATCTAATTTAAAGCTGTGTGAAGAAACTCATTTGCTTGGATCTTAAATATACATAAAACAAAAATTAATAATTCATTAACATGTAGTTAATATGGAATTCGTTAAATAGTTTTCAGCTTGTGGTAAGAAAAATCAAAACTTTCATGCAGTATGCTGTATGAATGATATCTCATTGTTGTCATAAGCACCCTAATTTTCTATATGACCAAATTAAATTTAATAAAAATATGTGCATTAATTTTAATAAAACATGTGTATAGGGAAATGTCATGGAAAAATTATCACTAAATAATTTAAAAACATTATTTAAAGGTAGAAAGAATTTAGTTTACTGTGAAAAACTGCTTTCAAACTCTTTGCTATTTCATTTTTTTTTCATAGTAAAATAAAAAAAAAATCCCGTTATTTCTAAAATTTCATATAAATCACTTACTCTGTAAAGAGCATCCTGGAATGATTATTTTATTATATATTTTAATACCAAAACTAAATTAATTTCAAAATTTTTAGATTTAATCAGTTATGTGGAAAATAATCATAGAAGGGACATCAGGGAAGAAAATAAAATAAACAAAGGGTAGATCATATAATAAAAAATTTATTTCATTTATTCCTTATTTTCATTTAATTATTTTTTATTAATATTGATTACAGACAATTATTACGATTCCATAGCTGTTATAAGTTATTATTCATCAGTTCATTATTAGTTAAGTTTATTTATTTTCTTTCCTTTTGCGTACAGATTTCATTAAATTGTAAAACATGGAATCAAAAAAAGCAGATTTCTGTTCATACGCTTCATTTGCCGAGATGGCAACTAATGGTTACCATTCCAGCTTACATCTCCACAGATTATGTATTCAATTCCTCTCATGGTTATGGTTGTTCTTAGTGGATCGGAATTAATGTAAAATTGTATGTTTTAATCGATTTAGCTTTGACTGAAAAAAGTGACAGTAGAGTTACTATCAAACCAATAAAAACTTCCTTTTAATGTCAAAGGTTCTCAAAAATACAATTCTTTATAGTCTAACATTGTTTCACTGCTTTATAGCTTTACAAAAGTAACTGCTTGAAAGCGTAAAAGATTCTGAAAATTTCTCAAGTTTAATATACATTCAATTAAGGTTACAGAATAACACATAGCAGAGTAGCATACAACAATATAATGAACAAATTTTATTAGATTGTACTTTATGAATAATAAGAAAATTTATTTAATTGAATACCGAAATCCTTAATAACTGGCTTATTTCTTACCGAAAATTTCTAAATAAAGAATTGTAATATAAACCACAGAGGTCTTATTTGAATCTTATGGTTTGAAATATGAGAAAAATTTTCATTTTATAAAAACTCATTACTAAATTTGCCCATTAATTACTACAATAATCCAGTTCTTAGAATTTTTCGTATTAATTGTAACTATTTTATAAACTTAAATGCCTAAAAAATGTATACAGATAAAAAAAATATCACTGGCACATAAATTGCAGTTTATACACAGGAAATATTTTTTTTAATTTAACTTATTCATGATTTTGCGATAAATAATTGAAAATTGAATTTCGTATTACGTTCACAAAGTGCAAACATTTAGTCTTAAACTAATTTAAATAGATGATTTTATTTATGCATTAGGAAACAAAGTTTTTTGTCTTAAAATAAAAAATCTTAAATCTTCATAATATTTTACGAATTAGAAAACTATAATAATATTTAAATTATTTAACATGAAATATTTAATAAATTTATAATCTTGTTAGGATCATTTAAACTTTGAAAATAGATTTCAGAAAGACTAAGAAAACATGTTTTAATTATGAAGCTGTAAGAATTTTCATTTCTTACTACTGTTAAAAAATGCTTGAACAACGTTAGATTATCTCTTACCTTAGCAAAAGGATTTTTTGTTTTCAATTAAAATAATTATGCCTTGATGTAATTTTTAAATTAACACAATTAAGTACTATTTATTTTTAATTTTTACTTCAAGAAATAATCTTATTATCCAAAGTGTTCTTGCACGAATTGTCATTTTATAAGAGTTAAAAATGCGTCTTATAAAATTTAATACTTAATTTTGTTAATTTACATAACTTGAATATGTTCATTATTCAAATACACGAAATAAAAATAGTTTTTTACTTAAATTTCAAAAACTTAAAAAAAATTTTAAAAATAATTTTTGTAAGTTACCCTCACTCAAGTGATTGGAAGCTTCAGTCTTCATGTTTCATAAATCGAACTTATTCCAGAATTCACACCATTAAAATAGACTTCCTTGTTTTTAATTTATATTATTTGAAAATGTCACAGTGTCACAATGTCACAGATTCAAAGCGATGTTCATATGTACAATTTTGCTTTAATAGCTTATAAAAAATTGTTAAAGGAATAAAGGTATAAGGATAAAAAGGGTAAAGTAATTTTAACATGATACAACTTTAAACTCAATTATTGGGTTAAAGAAATTTTCATAAGATGTATGAACCTTGTGAATAGTGTTTACAAATTTTACAGTCTCTAAAAATATACTCAATACCATATAATCCAAACAATAAATTATTGAAAATATGATTAACATTAAGAAAATTAATCACATTTTAATTGACAATCAAAACCTATTGATAGTAACGTTGTAAATTCCATCATTCTACTTAATGGTTTGTAATACCTTATATCATGTCTTATAAAGTAATTTAGTAAATCTAATAAGGTAATTTAAGCAAAGCAATCTTATAAAGTGTAAATTAATTCAACAGTTTTTTAATTCACTTGAATGTTATTATTTATAAATCTTTTTCAAAATAATAAAATTTTATAGATTTTTTATTTTGAAAAAGGTTTCTGCCTGAAAAAAAATGTTTAAGAAATTTTGTTTTTCTGCAAAGAAAAAATGGAAAAACTGCAGAAAATTGTGTATTGGGTCTTCTAATATTATTCTTAAGAGAAAGAATAAAAATTACACTAAAAGAAAACGCATATTATTTTTAACACTATCAATAACAAAAATGGTGAAGAGTTATTTATAACAAGACAAAATAACTGTCAAGAAAACGAAGACAATGCAATTCGCAACTGTTTCACAGAAGTTTCAAATGAAATTTAATGCATTTTATCACGTAAAATTATATATTGTTAAATGCGAAGTTACTTTATCTCTTATTAATAATATGTTAATATATTTCCCTCGAAAAGTTATTTAAAAATAATTTGAATAAAAGATACGAGTTGCTCTTTAAAAGAACAATTTAAAAATTTACACAATATGTAGTATGTAGTGCTTCTAGTAAAAATATATTATCACTTATTTTCGATGAGTTTTTTTTTATAATTAAGTTTAGCACTGTAATAGTATTAAATGGTATATTTCATTCTTTGTTGAAAATAATTTCGATATTAGCAAACTTAAAATTCATATTTATTGATAGTTAATAAAAACATTGAATTGAAAATGAATAAAAAGTCATTCAATATATACATTTCTTGTAGAAGTGTGTAAATATTTTAATAAACCAAAAGACAAAAAAAATAATTTAAAGAAATCGTAATCAACAATTTGGTATATAATATTTAGACCTACAAACGTATGTTAGACAATAATTAGATATAAGTTATATATTTCGAAAATCTTTAATATTTTAATTATTGCACGTTTGAACACAATTAATTACCAGCGATCATATTGTTGCTGGAAAGCAGCTCGTATTTAAAGATACATTAAGAACAATCAATGGCTATTGGGCGACATGTAATTAAGCTTTCTCCCACTTTTCATAATCCTTTCTTAATCTCTTATAAATGGAAACGTCTGAAAATACCGTATGTTTCGTTCCCACTTCTATTTCAGTAAATAACAAATTTATGAAACTCAAAGTGCAATTATGACACCAGATTCATTCACGTTCCCAAGAAATCCATGTCATTATTAGTTCATACTCTATTTAATCCAAAGTTTTAATCTGTTTTGATCAAATGTTTTAACACATCTTCAATTGTCTTTTGAAGGATAATAATACATTTGACATCTACAGTAAAAAAAAATTTAAAGGAGAATTTATTAATTTTTTTGGAGATTATAACACAGATGAATAAAATAATGATAATTGCCTCCTTTTTATTTGAGAATAAGATAGTAAAATTAAAAAATGAAATGACTTAAATAAATATGACTAACAGTTAATTACTCTTTCTTTTATTAAGATCATTTGCGTTTCCTGATATTCTAAATGATATCAAAACTGTTTTACTTGTGAAAAAGTATACTTAAGAAATATTTTTTTCAGAATATAGAAATTTTATTTTAAATTATAAGTTATCTAAATTGATATAATGTAATAGCCATAAAGATATTGAAAAATTAGTGGGAGTGCATTAAAATGCTTTTAAAAACTGGTCATAATTTAGAGAAAATTTCATAAAGTTACAAGGCTCTTCAAAATGTGAGATTTCTTTTGACATTGATTATTCAATTTAATTCAATTATACCATTTTAACAAACGTATTTGAATTAACGAAGTATATGAATAAAATATGTGGGATAACGTTAAAAATTTAATCCTAAATTATACTGTTTCTAATTACATACACGAGATTCCTACTAAAACTTGAATTTTTTAAAGAAAACGCCGATAATCAAAGCACATATACTTGTAAGGGGACAATGCTCAAGTTTCCTCATAATTAAATGACAATTTTGTATTATATGTCCTAGAAATTTTACAAAGGGACAAAATCATACATATATGAAATGTATATTATAGAAAAAGCATAGTTTTATAGAAAGAAGCTTAAATTATTTTATTATGTAACTGCAATCTTATATTTTACAGTATGAATAAGATTATTTATGTTAATATGTAAAAATTCAATACCTTTTTGATGACTGTATATTCAATTTTTTATATTCACATACTCAACAAAATTCGTTTGTTAAATATGTATAATTATCACATATTCAACAAACGAATTTTAATTTATTACAAACAAAATACGTTAATACAAATTACAACGCAAATCTGTAGGTAAAATATTTTCATTTATTCTCACATATTTGTTCATACATTTTACCTTATTTGCTTATACATTTTATCTTATTTTTATTTTATTTTGAAAGATAATTAAAATTCGTACCTTTGAATCTAATTTATTGAAATATAACAATAATTCTAATAAGGATTTTTAAGTAAAACACTACTTCGTTCTTAAAATCATCTTCCTTAGATGATGTTAAAGATATGCTAACAAAATGAAAATGTTTAATGAAAATGAAAAAGATTGGTATTGTTTACATTATGTTTACTTTAAAACAAAATAATAGTTTGCAAGAAAAATTTATAACCAGTTACAAAATATTATATTCTCAAGGTAAATGAAGTAATATAATAAGAAAAATTATATAATACTATTTGAAATGAGTTAATCATTAATACATATTAAAATGAGTTAATCATGCAATTAAATAATAGGTATTTATGCAGATTTTAGAGGCTTTAAATTCTCTTTATAAAAGAAATAAATTAATTTCATATAATTACAGTTACAGTTAATTTTTTTTAATAATAAAAATCATTGCAAACTCTTTTTGAGTATAAATTTAATTTCTAAAATAAATATGTACTAAACAATTTCTAACTTTAGCATTATATAATTTTGTTCTATAATAATTATTTTAATTAAAATTTTATAACTTTTTCTTGAGTGTTGGTAAAAATGTTGAAACAAATGAGGAGTTAAACCTTTATATTTAGTGTTTTTGAAAAATAAATTGTTTTTAATATTCTTACAATGTATGAAATTTTAATAAGAGGATGCCGCTTATTATAAGTTGAAAAGTATTAATGATAAATATAAAGTGTAATTAGAATAAAAATTTTCTTTAGTGCTTATGAAACTAGTTTAAATTCAAAAGCAGTAAAACATACAATAAAACCTAATAATTTATTATTACATAGTAATTTAAATACTTTTATGATATAAAGATGACTAAAAAAGTATTTAATCTGTAAAAATTATTCCATTTAAGTTATGTATTTTGATAATGCTAGAAGAATTACTCGAGTGTCGTATTTTTTACACTAGTAATTAAGTTTCGATGAAGATAAAAACGGTATCATTTAAAGTGATGACTTAAAGTCTCGAACTGATGTGTGAGAAAAACTTCAAAATGTAAAAAAAAAGATTCAGCACTTTAATTAAAAATTTAATAAAAATCTTTCACAAGAGCTCTACATTGCCAATCGTGATGTAATATTAAAAGTAAAAATAAAATTTGCGTATATAAAGTTTTTACTTTATTCATTGAATCTAAAATTCATAGAGAGAGAGGGCATATTAAATTTCGTATGTTATTATCATACTTATTGTAAAATTGTTTAAGTATTTTTGATATTTCTTCACCTAATGTATTATTTAAATAATTGCATAAGTCCATTCTTCAAATTTGAGGGAGATATTTAAAAACAATATAAAGCGTTTGATTTTCTTGTATGATTTGTATGCATATAAATATGATATTAGATTTCATTCATTAGATTTACCTAAACCTCATGTATCAAGTGACGAATGATTACAAAAATAAGAACTATTGAGTAATAACTATAGTGAATAATATTTTCCTCAGTGTATTTTTGTATTGTTTATATGAAAGATTGTTTAGTTATTAAGTTTATAATTATTAATTCGCATTTTTAAATAATTTTATGTATTTTTTTAAATATTATTTTTGATTTCTGCCTTACTATAATGTATATATTAACAGCTTTTTTTTATATTAAACAAATCTGCTATTAAATCTAATTCACAACTTCATTTATTTTCAATAGTAATTTTTATTAGTTAATTTTTACGATTAATATAATATTTAATACATCATGAATATTGATGTCTTAAACCTTATTTTAATCATATAAAGTTATTTAATAGTGATTTTATTTTAAATAGTTTTGACAGTTTTATAATGCCCCATCATCAAATAATGAATGTTTCCGCTAAAGAAATCAAAGCATAATTATGTTTGTTTATAAACAAGAAATATAACATGGTAATAATACTATGCTTTGAAAATTAAATACATGTGCATTCTTTCACTGGTTCAAAACAAAATGATTGATATTTTTCAAAACATTCAATAAAAGCATTAAAACTGCAATCACTGGAACTGTTACATGCAGTATTTAATAAAACTTGAATAGAGTGAGCAACAGATGATAAGGTTAAAAGTAACAAAAGAAGAGACTACCACAAGAACAAAATTTTATCATTTCAGACGTTAGTATACGTTTACATAAAAAACAAAACAGATGTTATTTTAACATTAGAAATTTCTCTAATATGGAAAAATGACAGCTTAAACAAGAAATTCTGTACATCCAGAAATTTGTGATGAAAATGATGAGGGAAAACAATTTACTATAAAATAGAAACATTTACTTTCTGACCAAGAAGTTGGGAAAGTAGTGATGATCTGAGGAAGAGAATTAAAAGTAGCCAAACGTTTTAAGGAAGTATCCCAGTTATTTTCAATGCATTTCATGAACAATTATCAAGTTAACTTTCTCATGATCAAACTTGTTTCTACAGGAAATATGTATCTATTAAGTACCCTATATGAATATGTTATAAGGAAAAATGAGTCTAATTATCATATTCTTTGGTGAATATTAACTATCACAAAGTCACTTGTTGTACGTCCAAAAAAATAGCTAAATATCCTTATTTCTCTTTTTCAACAACTAGTACCAACCAGACAACATATTTCTCAATACACATAAATTAGCATTAGATATGGACATAAATATTCATCTAATTATGTGTAAAACATCGTGTGGAATAGCAATATCCTCTCATTAAATGTCACAGACTCACAGCATTAATGGAAGTAATATTTTAGGCGATACAGTAACAAAATATTCCCAAATTGAGAGGCTTCTCAAAAGGCAACAATGATATCACGAATTTCACTTTCTATCAAATTTCAAATAATAATTAAAGGTTTAATGAAATTTTTATTCATTTAAACTTATCAGCTACAATAACGAAAAGTTCTCATAGCTAATAAATGCATGTATACACACACATTCATATTTTTATCTATAACTTCTCTATAAATTACCTCATCTTTTCTAAGATATTAACAAATTTAGCTATTTTTGTCAAAACAACCATAATTCATACTTAAAATAGTTTTATTAAAAATAGTCATGTACGTTTTACATTTTGTTTACGAAAACATTAAAATTAAAATATCTATTAACATTCAATGGTTTTCGGGATATCTTAATTTCAAGACATTTGTAGTATCATTTGTGGTAAATCGTATAGCATTTTCATTTTCATTTCATATTTATCTTTTTTTATCAATAAAATTAAAAGTTTGCAGTACATTATATATTTGCTGAATAATAATGTAAGAAATTCTGTGAAGGTAAACATTCAGGTAATTTTTAACATTCCCAAAGAATAGAAAGTATTGAATAATTATTTTTATTAAACCTTGTAAGATGATCATTATTCACAAATTTTTAACATCACTTGATATTTAATTTTTATAAATAAATTATTTTAATAGCTCTTTGCTTCTTTCATGATACATAAGCAATACTTTTATTATTCTCTGACTTAAAGAATACATTGTGTTTAACACGCTCTTTCATTTACTCATCATGTGATGTAATTCAACCAATTACCTGTAATTCTGTTACAATTCATTCAATTACAAATTAGCTGCAACTGCAATTATCATTTGAATTCAGAGTGCTCAAGGATATTTTGGGATGTGTAAAACTTTTTTTCACCCTCTGGTTAGCTAGTGCATTGCTTGTTATTCAGGAGAGAAATTAAAAGCGAAACATGGCAGACGAATTCAAGAATGTTAAGCAAATATTTCTCAAGTTTTGGTTATTCTCAAACCATGCAATTTTTTATGTATGATAGATCGCTTGGGATGATTAGTTTGGAGATTTCTCCCCAGAGGTAACCGAGATATATACTACCTGAAATCCTATCTGATAACTTTATCTGGAAATATTAAGCCCTACGGGAAACATGATGAGTGATAACTGCTTCTCTCCTCAAAGGGACGATGACAATGAAGAGAGAATATTTTGTGAAGAAAATTCTTTTATAAGCTTTTCTTTGTCTAGGCAATTCTGGATTGGTATATAAAAATATTATATCCAACATAAAAAAAAAATTGGAAAAGAAATACATTCATTTACACAATTTGTATTATAATTCAATTTAAATATCTTAGAATTATTTCGTTAACTTATTTATAAAAATAATCAACTAAACTTCTAAATTGTTTACTGTTCCAACCAAAAAAATAATTGATTCGAAAAATTTTCAATAATTGCTTTAATTGATACAATAATGACACATTTTCTTTATAATAATTTGTACACTGTGTATACAATTTCACTTCATGTGATCATTTTATTACTTTTAATTTCAGATATTTAACTGACTAAAACTAAGCATAATTTAAATTAAAGGGATTCATGAAAATTGGAAAACTCATCTTAAGTATGCAATTAACTGAAGTTGCTTTTCAAAAATATTCTTGTCACGTAAAATACTATTTTTTCTCTGTTTATGATTCTGAACAGCATTTTAAGGACAAAGGTATTAACTATTATGAACAACAATTCAATTTAAAATTTATTTTAATATCTCTCTCAGATTTTGGAAAACGTGAAAAGTTATTTCATTTGTTGAATAGTATCTTTCTTAATCATATATAATATTTCTTCCTAACAATCATTTCCACTCACTGAATAAATATATGAGATCAAACTTATTCAGTTGTAAAAGATTATTTCCTACAATATATATTCTTGTGTAAAACTATTTATTATTGTAAATATGTATTCTATAAGAAGACACTAGTTTCCGTTTTTTTATCTCTCTGTTCGAAAATTCTAAGCATATTGAATTATCTGATGCAACCAGATATATTCAAATTTGAACACAATAGAACATAAATATGAATAAAAATAAAAATAATGTAATATTATGCCATAGAAGGAATTTATATGTTTTAAACTGTCCCAATTCCGTACATTTGAAATATCTTTTATTTTTGGATGCATTAGACAAATTCAACACAACAAAATCAAAAAGTATTCATTAATAAATATATATATATTTCTATCTTTTGAATCATTTAAAGTTTTTTAAAATTATATTTTACACTTCTTAAAATATTTAATAAATAAATTTGTAATTAAAATTTAATATACATGAATACTTATATATTTCATCAATTGTATAGCTCTTTATTTTATTAAAATAATATTCTTTTTTCAATAATTTTTCTGAAAAACTCATTATCAAACGTTTATGCAATTATCGCGTAACCGAAGGTTACATAAATATTTATAGATTCTCGTTCACATAACTATTAACTTATCAATCACCATTTCCTAAGATTTTGATATTTTTTCAAGATTTTGAAAAATATACTTAAATTTTTTACAACAGTTTGTTAATAATTTTTATTTACAAGAACTGACAACATCATTTTTTTTTTAATAAATTTAAAACTTCAATCGTTTTGTAATTTTCTGCAACTCTATTAATCGATAGGTTCTTGCATTATCACAATTCATATTTCTTTTAAATCTTCCACTTTTTAACCTCGAAATAAAATAAAATGCATGATAAATACTTCTTCGTAAAGGAAGGTTCTGGACATAAAATAAGTATACACTTTGTGTTCTTTCACTACTCTCTTTATACATGAAACTTGTTATTAAATATATTAAAATAGTCTGATGAAAAATCTATATATAAATATACTAATAAAATCCACTGATTACGAAAATTTCAAAAATTATATAATTCTTTCCATAACACTGCCTAATTGCGTTTCTTGAAGGAAAATATTTTGTCTAGGAAATATATTTTGTATGTTATAGGAAGGAAATATATTCCTCAAAGCCAAAAGGAGTGAAAAATAAATACATATAAAATATCTGTAAAAAAATTATTTTCATCAAGAGAAACTCTTTTACCATTTTACTATGAAGAACACATGGAAACTCATTATTCAGCATGAGGTTCGTAAATAATGAAACATTTGAAAAGAAAATCTATTGTCAGATAAGTTTCGATCAGTGCGAAAATTATTTAAATGATACATATTCTGTTAGAGGAACACATTTGTCATTTGTATAATTTACTTTAACTAATTAAATAAAATACAGATATCTATAAAGTATGCAAAACAGAATGCTCATAGATTTTAAAATTTAAATTTATTGTTATAAATTAAATTTTTCACGAAATTGCTAAGATTATTATAATAAAATATATTTTCTATAGAAAGCTTTGATAACCACACATATCAAATGTGGAAGAGTTATTATAAACTTATTGAGCGATGTCAATATAAATGCATGATTAAAAGAATAAATTTGGAAATGAAACTTTGGTAAGTTAATGAAAGCATAATCTTGTTTAAAAATTACATGAAACAAGAATTATTTGATGAATGTTGCTTAAACATTTTACGAGAAATAACTCTCAAATTTTGTCCATCACCAGATTTTAAAAACTTCACTAAAAAGAACTATCAGTAGATGCTTCAAATAGCAAATTACCTATGATAATTAGTTATTGAAAAAAGAGCTAGTAATAATGAACAGAAATGAACTAAATAAGAATGATTTGAGAAAACGAAAGAATATTCTAATAAAAATATTCTGCCAGTAATTTTTATTCATTGAAAAACCTTCACACATTTTGTTTCACATAAACAAAATATGAAATCCACCAATGCATCTGGAATTACGTGACGTAAGTTATAGAGAAGATTGTTTGTGTATATTTTTAAAAGATTTATATGAAAAATATACTTTACAAATATTTGTGTATGTGTGTTTATTTGTTTATTTTAATTGAGAAAATGTTTTAGTTTAATTTTTACAGTTTCAAAGTTACTTTTACTGTGAAAAATGGCCAATATACATTTAAAGATGTACAAAACTTTTCCTTTTTATTCAAAAATAATTAGTTTCTGCTAATGGAATTTGTATTGTTTATTTGATAGGAATTTTCTTTCTTTTAAGACAAGAAATATTGACTACAATATTTATTATCATTATTTTAGAGAAATATCACAATAATTGTTAATAAAAAATATTATCATCACTAATATGAATTATTGGGAAAATTTCATAATGAGTAATTTATATAACAAAAATCAATTTATATATTCAATAATGTGTATCACAAATCAAAATTCTACCGATCCGAAAATATTATCTGTCTTATGCGGAAAGTAAATATTTTCTTTTGTTTTAACACATATTTTTGAATAAAATAATATTTTTTTATTGAGGTGTGTTATAAATATAGGAATATACATTTTATATTAAGTATACAAATTATTATTTTCGTCATCAATCAAGCTTTCTAAATTGTACATAATCAATTAAAATAAATGATTGTATTAAATAGATAAATAATAACCTTTTCTATTGAATAATTAGCTTATTCTGGTTAATAAAATAATAACTTTTCTGAATTTTATAATCCTATAGAATTAATAATATTATAAATAATTCTATAACTTAATTTCATTTATTTTAAATTGTTTACTATAAGTATTTTTAATTTGTGCTATAGCTATTTTGCTATAAGTATTTTTCATTATTTAAATTCTTTGCTATAAGTATTGTTTTAAATTGTTTGCTTTAAGTATCTAAACTATATTATAAGGCAGTTATTTTTTGACGAAAAATCATTGAATAGTTACGCTTCTAACTGAACTAGCACCACTTTCAGATTTCATTATTTAAATTCTTAAATTGTCCCGATTAAAAATACAACTATATACTTTTCTTATACAGGCATATATTGAGTTACCGTAATCTAACTCAATATACCTGTATATTATAAGACGGAAAATATCTAAAAGTGTTTCTTTCTATATAAAATGTAAAAATATTTCCAATTTGCTTAGTTTTCTTTTGTTAAAGATAGTTGTTATTTTCCATCGTTTAAATATTCTATTCTGCTTGTTTCACAAAGCCAACAATAAACCATTATTGTCATTATTTTAATATTTCGATTCACGCATTCTTAATTAGTTATATTCTACACGTAAATTAACGTGTTAAAGGTCATTACTTTTAAATATAATTTCGTATTGTGTAAAACCATCACTAAATTTTATTAATAATATTCCCTTATCTTTTTTAGATACTAAAGAAACTGCTTATAATAAACAGTCTTATATAATTAGTTATAATAAATAGTCTAATATAGTTGTCTTGTTGTAAAGAGAGATATGATACTATTTCTAATCTCCTATTTTTCATTTAAATAAAACAAGCAGTTATTCTTTATTAAAAACAACGAGATTAAATTTTCTAGTAATTTTTTAAGTTAATTTTTCTGTTAAGTAAATTGCCAGTACATAATCACTAATTCTAAGAACTTCGGTTTTTCATTCAAGTAATTGGTAGTTATTTTTAAATGAAGGATGCATTGTTTACAAATTTGATAATCTATTTGTTTAATCATTCTTATTAATTTGTTTTTCTAGTAAAATTCATCTCATAACATCTTCAACAATTTCTGTTTATAAAAAAATACTTGAAAAAATAACAGTTTTTTAAGAGGGATATTAATTAAGTTATTTGCTTTATTTTTCTTTTCTTCCTCCGCTATTAAATTATTTGTGGGTGTGACTTTGAACCGATAAATATATTAAAATATATCAATTATTTCATCTAATTTAGTTTTATACATAATTTTCGCAAAAAATCTTTCAGCTTTAATAGATGATTTGGTGATAATATCTCTTTAACTGAATTACCCAAACGCATTTCAACTTTCTCGGTAATATATTTTATTTGATGTATAAAATATAAAGAAATTTTAAAAAATATTTTCAAATTCCTTAATACTCTGTATATCACTTTAATCTTTTATTTCCCATCTAAAATTATATTTCCAGCTTTTTCAAATCCTTTATGGTATCAATATCCCAGTAACTGAATAATTTAAGCGAAATACTTCAAAAATAAATAAAATATTTGCTTCTAGCTCATCCATTAAATATCAACTGCGGCAACTAAATTCCCTTCTGTTCACTAAAAGACAAAATTAATCGTTATCCAATAGACGACTCTGTGCTATTTGAAAAGCATTGCATAGACATTTTACATATTCTATAAACACATTTATTTCCATACATAAATAAGTCTTCTAAGAGTTTACTGCAAGTATTCAACATCACAATAATTTCTACATGTGGTGACTTTACCAAATATGTTAATCAAAGATCAAGAAAATAGAGTGAACATAATATAAAAATATATTTAAAATTTTAGTAAATTAAAACGAAATAAGATTAAAGATTTTTTTAGTCAAATAAGATTATGTAAAGTTTTAAAAAATAAATATAAATATGCTTCTGCCCAGACAAAATTCTTTAATAAGTAATAAAATAATTAAATTATATAAACTTATGTTTCATGTTGTGAGAGTATAAATTAACTTTTGATTGTGTGACCGAAGGTAAATTATCAAATAATAGCATTATTATAAACTAATAATTATTCAAAAATATTTTATTAAAATTCGATAATCTTATTGTGTACAAAATTAACTAATATTTTAATTCATAAGATTTTTTAATTAATATTTTTAATAGCAATTCTAAATGCAGTTTTATCAGATATTTTAATCATATTATTCTTCAATGCAATTCTGTGTTATTTTAAATACTGCCCTACAGCAAATCTTGAATTAATAGGACAAAAGTTTAAAACTTCCACACATTCAGCTGAACATTCAGATTTATTTTTGTTTCAAAATAAAATTGTAGTAAAATAGTGAACAAATAAACTCTTTATTTAGTATCAAATTATTTTCAAATAAAGTTAAGAGAAAAATTATGAAGTGTAATTTGAGATCAATCCTTAATTAATAATTTCGCACAGTTAAATTTATAATATTTTAAGAAAAATAAATTTTTTAAAAATTTTAAGACAGCTTAAAATATTTAAAGTTAATATTTAGCAGTTTCAATATCAAGTAATCAAGCATATGAGTTTTTTTAATCCTTAATGTTGGTAAGCAAATGGTGGAAGAACGGATGAAAATATTCATCAAAAAATAAAATGAAAAGAGAGAAATAGGTATATCTAAAAAAATAATTCAGTTGGTTCACCACTATCTGCAAATACAGTGAAACCCCGATTTTACGTTTCTCAAGGAACTTGGTAAAAAAAACTTTAAATGAGGGAAATAAATAGAATGTGCAAAATTCAAATTGAAAAATACTAAAGGTAGTAAAGATAACACTTGCAAGAGGAATAACATCTATATTTTACAAAAAGAAAATTATTATATATATATCATTTTAAGATCATTTTAATACATTTAGATGGAATTCTGGTGTTCATGTTGAAAAAAGTCCATAATAGATTGCTTTTTATTCATTGAGTTCAAAGTTAATGCAGCATCTTTCTAGGATTGAAATACTTGGCAAATTGTTTCATGGTTTTTATAAGAAAGAAAATAGTTTTTCACACACTATTTGTAAACTCTTTATTACAATATTAAAAGAAGGGACAGGCTGTGCTTCCGGTTCTTCTTGTTTATCTTCATCGCACACGAAATGTCCATAACGTCATCAACGGGTGGAGCAGTAGCTCTTTCAGTTTCACAAGTTGCTAAGTTTTCCGGAATGTAATCGTTGAAGTCATAAATATTAACTGTTTAGTTTTCCTCCTCCGAGTCCACCACAGCTGATTTTCCATCTGTTTCCGGTTCATTAGACGCTACGATTTCGCGTTTTTTTTTTTTTTTTTTCAAAACAATGGAAAATGCACTGTTGTGTAACGTTTCTCCATGCAGAAATAAAATTCTTAATTCTAAATAATGAAAAATAAAACGCCTCTAGAACACTTAATTTTAGTTTGCAAGTGTCATTTCGGTTTCTATTTTCTAATTCAGCTACATCTTTCTGGACAAATTGTTTCCTATAATAAAGCTTGAAAGCTCGAATAATGCCGAAATCACAAGGCTGCAATTTGCTTGTACGATTTGCAGGCAAAAATACAACACACACATTAGACAGCTGTGAATCCGGATGTGTAGTGCATTGATCAATGAACAAAGTTATTTTACGATTCTGCAACTCTATTTGTTTGTTTAGTTTGTGCAAAAAGTCTTCGAAAAGGGTTTGGGTTATCCAAGCTTTTTGTATGCTTCGTATTTTGTAGGAAAACTTTTCAAATTTTTGTAGTATCGTGATCGTGGTTGGAGACTTTCTAACAACAAGAGGCGTCAGCTTCCCACATTCATCAGAATTGCAGCACAGTAAAACCGTAATACGCAATTTGGACATCTTTCCTCCATGGCAAAATTCATCTTTAGCAAGGTAACTTTTATCCAATCGGAGGTTAAGAAGATCTGGTCTCGTCCGCATTGAATATGACCTTTTATTTGTATCCTTTGATCAAATTCAGTAGATTTTTCTTTCATTTTGCTATTGTAGCTTCGTCTACACTTGATGATTCTCCCAAAAGTGATCTATACACAAGATTATGTCTTTTTTTATTCTGTTCATCCAGCTATTTGAAGCTGTAATGACTTTCAAACCACCAAGTCTACCTGCGATTTCTAGAGCTTTTACAATTAATATCGTGCCATTTATAGGTACATTCGTGGCACGAGCTTCTTTAAACCACTTTAATAAGGTATCTTCCAGTTCATCGTATGGTGATTTTATCGATGTTTCCGGTTTCTTTGAATTTTTTTCACCCACTTCCTCCATGTATTTTTTCGATATATCATTTTTTCTGTAGTATGGATTGCACGTCAACGATCACGTCAATGGTCACGAGAATTTCTTGCGATTGAGCGCACGCTACTTTGGTTCCATGAAATTCATCAAATTGTTTAATAATTTCGTCTTTTTCAGCAACAAAAGAATTTTTGCGTTCTTTACCCCTCCATTTCTGATTGAAAAGATTGGAAATGCAACCACCACTTTTCCAATCTTTAGAAAAGTATGTTTTAAAAAAAGTATAAATTTTAATCAAAGTAAACAGCAGCTGAATGTTATCTAGCGTTATAGAATGAATTTCAGGCTTATTTAAAAACGTACCGAAGGATAAGGACCTCCCTTCCCCCTCCTCAATTAAAGAAAAGGAGTCACGCCATCTGATTGGTAACTGGAGTATCTCTTCCTTTGTCTATCTCATTCCTACACCAGTAAAGTGTGTTTTTTCTGTAATTTACTCCCCCACCATTAGTGTATTCAGGGAAGTAGACAGTCAGTCTGCCTATGAAATGTGTTTTTGTTTTCATAGATTAACTTCCAACACCGTGAATTAGCTTTGAAAAAACCCAAAAGGAAATATATTGAGTTTCTTAAACAATTTTTCTTATAATCCGGGTAAAATTAATATTATACGAAAAAGCTAAGACCTAAGAAGAAAAACGTAGATTCGGAGGACATAAAATCGGGGTTTCACTGTAATGTGTAAAATATTTTATTATTTGTTCAAAAATTAGTAATTTTAAGCCTTATCATTCATAAAGTTATTATCGATACCACTGAAAAATTATATTTATTGTAATAAAAAATGTTTTTTGTGTCTTATGTGCTATTAAAAGCATTTCTGTAGAAATTAATTCATTAAAAGCTAAAAGTTTACAAAATTTATTAATAATACTCAAAATTTATTTTTATAAACGTGTTTATGTATGTAAATAATTCCCTTGCAAGTTTCATAATTATGTCTCTTTAAAAATTATATTATTTTCAAAAAATGTTTTTATGGATAGAATGTTGTTTAAACAGTTTAAACAATTGTGATTTTTGTCATGTATTAAATATTATCTTAAGTATTTTATTACACATTGTTCGAAGTACTGTATTGCACAATAATTTATTAAATTAAAGACAGGATAAAAACTTCATGCTCCAGCGCAGCGATTTCTTATAAAAAATTCCTGTTTTAAGATAGATGATATACAAAATTTTATTTTTATGTTAAGGATAGGTATAAATCAATAAAACTAACTGTTATTACATTTCTCCAGTTAATTTTGATAGATAAATTTCATACACACATTGAACATTTATAGTTCTAAATAATTTTTTCTTTGATCTAGTTGATAGAATACTAGAATTTTTGGTGTGATTTGATATTTGACTGAAAACAATAAATACAAATCACTATGCCTGACAGTTATGTATATAACTTTTTCCATTTGTAATTTTTTTGGTTTCTATTTTCCACCATATTTTATGTGTACAACTAGCAAATTGTTGAGGGAGATTTTATTTAAATAATAACAGTAACATTTCTGTGATGCAGCTGTCCTTATAAAATTTATGATATAAATTTTCTTTTAACATTAAATGTGTTAAGAATTATAAAAATAGAAAAGAAAGAGCGAAAATGAAATGGAAAACTACTAATTTCAAAAATCAAAGTTTTATTTTAAAATGCAGAGGGAGCTAACAAACAAATACAAATCAAGTAAAAAATCCTTTTTTTTACTTCAGCTGCAACAAATTTGAAGCGGATCAACATTTTATATTTAATTAAATATTGTATTATATGAATTATTTTAACAAATGTGTAAAACATTTAAAGTGTTTTCTGAAATATTGAGTAAATTTTAATAGTTAATTGCTTTATAGTACAATTTTTCCTAGTTTGTTATATAAAAATAAATTTCGAGAGAACTAAAAAGAAAAAAATAGCTTTTATAATGGAAAATAATTAAATAGTACTATAAGTAAAAGTAAGCTAATTTATCGAAACAACTGAGGAAATAATTAAAAATCAGGTAATTACCATATCGATCCACTGAGTACAAAAAACTTTAATTTAAGGAAAAATACTTATAATGAATGATTGCGCTTAGGAAATCTTTTGTATAATTAACTATGAAGACATTATTTCAAATAAAACAGATAAGAATATAAGCGAATATATATGCATTATGTAGAAACCTATATTGGTATGACTATATATAGCATATTATTCGTAAAGCTTTTTTTTTTTAACACACTTAAGTATGGACTCTAACGTTTATCTAAGGTGTAAAAATAAACTTTAATTAAATGATAATTAATATTCTCTTTTAATTAATATTCAGAAACGAATACTTAAAATAAGAATAAAAATTAAATTAAATTCAGATAAAACTTTAAGCTTTTGTTATAATTTCTTACCTTCTTTCGTGTTATGTAAAATGAAACAAATTTTATATCTCTGATTTTGAAGTTGTCAACTCGTAAATATACTACACGACATCAAATATTATTAGAATATAGATTCTCCAATTCATGAATCTCCATATTCGAAGTAAAATATAAATGTCTTCTTTAATAAAGATATGATTAAAAATACCAGCCAAGAAAAATATCTGTTATATATTTTGAATGTAGTAACAGATTTTATGGCATTAAATTATTTCTGTTACTACTATTTGAAATAAATATGTAATGCATTAAAATTTACTAAACCTCAAATAAACTAAAAAAATAATTCAAAACAATTCAGCTGAACAACTTAACATGATATAGGGAGGTATTATAAAATGAAAATAATTAATAAATTAAGTGAATTAGAGTACATGCACATATAATAAAATATTCGTGGAAAAGAAAACTTAAAATCACATCTTTCAAATTTGTTTAAATTAAAATATTTCTTTCTTTTTGAAATGCCAGAGATAAACTATTTGCAACATCTCATAAATTTAAATTAATACAATATATTATATTAACATTAGTAAAACTTTTGTTCTTCAGAAATGCATTTTCGTGCATATTTTATGATTAATCTTACTTAAATCACTAACAAATAACCTAACAATTTAGTAACATAAGAAATACATTACGTAACAGAAGCGAATGCATTTCATTTGCTTATTTTCCCCTTATCCAGCGGAAATAGTATACACTGAAAAGAAAAGTAATGCGTTTATCATATAATAATAAAAACAAAAGTAATGCGTTTATCATATAATAATAAAAACAAGTGTAGCTTATTGGGAAACATTGATTAAGTACTACGTTTGAATGATGATTTCAATTTTTAAATCAGTTCATTCTTGATCACTTTCATATTATTAATAGTTTTTAGAAAAGTAATAAACTGTGAATTTCCACAGTAATTTTAAGGTATAAAAATAATTAAGGAATTATATTTAATATTTACACTGCTTGTAAAAAATACGCCTGAAATATTTAGCCTAATAAACTTCGAAATTTACTCAGCATAATTTATATCTAGTGTAAATAGAGATATTGCACATGATACACTTTTACAAAATGTTTCTTTCACAACTAAATATGAGTAATTCGTGCTTAAGTACAAGCAAATCCCTTTTCTTACAGTCAGCAATTGATTTTAAGGAAGCTAGGATTTCAGCCCTTAGATGAAAATATAAAATTGGCAAGCTTTTGTAATTGAAAGAACCATAAAAATATTTTTTTTGCTTTTGATTAATTATAAAGCTGCCCAAAATTTTCCCCCCGTTGAATCACTAATTCTTTGAATCTCTTTTCTAATCAAAATTTTTCTACTTCACCTGTTTGATTATTACTTCCACTCTTATTAGCAACTCGAAACAGTTATTAATTACATATAAAATCAACTGATATATGCAAGCATAATTACGAGTAATTAAGAAAATACCAAAAAGCGTTTTCAAATTACTAACACGGAAGAAAAATTACTTTTGTCAAATATACAATTATATAAAACAAACGAAAATTTGCACCACTACACAATAGTATGTACGTCTATAATAGATAATTTTCCAAATTTTACTCTTCACAAATATCAGATTTGTGAAACACAAAAAGTAATAAAGATAAAACTTGTTTTTTCTTTATTACTTATTGTGTTAAAAAACTTTAAAATTCCATGCTATATTTTTATTTGAATTAAATTTCTTGCTCTTGAAAGAAATATAATTAAATGACTTATTTATAATTCCATTGACATGAAATTTATTTCAATTAAAATATTTCATGGAATTTTAAAATCGTATTTGCTCATTACTTTTTCACTAAAATAAAACAAACAAAATAAAGATATAAAAGCAATTAAATAAAGTCATGGAATGCATTCATTCAACTATAATTAAATTTAATTAATTTCCATGTAATTCGATTAAATATCAATTGTCTTAAGAATTTTAATATGTTTTTCATTATGTTACGCTTGACATGTTTCTAAACATGTCTAGCATAACATGAAAATCTAAAGATTTAACAATAAATTGCATTTGTGTTTTTTCTCATACGTTTTGAAGAAGTTTTAAGCACTTTATTATAATTGTTCATTAAAATGTGTACTAAAAATTCTTTCATTTCTCATGCATGTATAGAGCGGCTTATAAATGTTTTTCAAATTATAACTAAATCCTTATTGTGCAATCACATTTTAAAAAATCGAAAAATTAAAATATCATAAAATTCATTAATCATAAAATTTCTTAAAATTCTTATGGTAGCTAAATAAAATCAAGTAAACATACAATTAGATAGACATCATAATAACTAGTTTTTAATATTCTTCCTTGGATCACATTTTCAATAAAATGTGCTTTTCCGCAGAAACAATTTGTATGTAACAAATATGGATATTATTTTGTTATTTCAAATCGTTATTTCTCATCGAAATCATAAAGTCATTTGGAAACAAGTCAAAGCTTACATAAATATTGTACATATAGCACGTATTTGATCATAATTAGTGAAAAATTGATTAATTTTTGACTCTCAAAACTACAAAAAACAGAAATCATAAAATGAGATTGATGTATGATTCAAAATGCCAGTGTAGATTTTTTTGTACGATTTGATTCAATAGAGTTAAATGAATAATCATTAAGTATATAATTAATTTGTTTCAATGGCTTGTGACCAAGTCAAGTTTACATGGTTCAAGAAGAACTTTTTGATTAGAATTGATACCTTTCACTTAAATAAAAGCAAAGACATTTAGAGTCTAATAAAAAGCTTAATGTAATTATTCCTTTAATTTATCTTTTCCTAGAAAAGACACATTTCCAGATAGAATGCTTTCTTCCGCAAATAAGTTTTTTTATGTGGCGTAGTGTCTTAGAATATATCCTCTTTTAGATATTTAGCTAAATAATGTCAAATTCTTCAATTAGTATTTTTATATTCATTTACTTGCAAAATGATTAACAGATCTAAAGTGATTTTAAAAAAAATATTAGAATTAAAAGGATTATAAATTAATTTAATTAAGATTAAATATTTTCTTCCAATAATACAAATCACTTGTGTATCATAAATATGAAAATATGTTCCTGAACTAATAGCCAACAACAACAATTTAGAAATATATTTAGATACTTATCTTTCGCATAAAATAAAAAAACAATGCGATGACTAAATAAAAATCCTGTGTCTAACGCGTACTCTATTCATGTATTCCCTATGATATTAATTACTAAATACTATAATTTATTTAAAAAATTATCATATATATTAAATCAACATAAAATTTCATTGTTTATAGAAGTTTTTTCTCATAATCACATAAAAATAACTACAGTTTAACTAAGAAGGACAGTTGATGCTTCTTCATCTTGTTAAAATAATTTGCTCAAAATTTTTGATTATACAATGCATAAAAAAGTCAATTAGCAATTATATGGGAGGAATGCAGTGAAAATTATAGATAGCTCTCATCCATATCATCCTACTGACTAAGCCAGATTTTATCCTTCTCCTTCGAAATAGAAATCAATTTGGTAATGTCGTTTGCGTAGAATTTTGGAAAAATAATTACAAACAATTATTAAGATCCTAATTTTAGTTTAATTTTTAAGTATCACAAAACAAATCATATCGAAACCAAGTGTGGTTTTAAAAGTCAATATATATATATATATATATATATATATATATATATATATATTTATAAGACTGGTGTCGCTAGCACTTATGATTTACCCCAAAGTTGGCTTAAGAAACCCAAGAAAATAATTGATGATTAATTATGAGACTGGTGTTTCCATTATCGAAAAATTTATTCAAAAGGTGGCTTAAATAATCAACAATCATTTATATTAGACTAACGTCCAAAGCAACATAATAATTGTTTAAAAAACTGTCTCAAGAAACCTAAGCAGAGTATTGTAATTTTAGAAAGATATCCTCGCTGGAAACACGGTCCAAATCTCTTCTGCCATATTAACGCTATCCTTCTTTTTTTGAGTCGGGAAGAGGGGTGGAGAAAAATATGATCGGATGTGATTTCAAGGTATTTTTGATTTTCATGTCTTTTTTAAGTAATATTTTAACTGTATACTGAAATACAAACTTATGTCTTAAAAATTATACTTATAAATTATTTCGTCCATTTATTGATTATTCATTTGATGAATTCATTATTTTATCATTTTGTAAGATCACGTAAACAAAACTTCACTTTAATTTTAATACTTTTAATTTAAAAAATGTTCTTAATATGTGGAGGAGATCTTCTACATTTCATTATAGTAACATAAATCATATCTAAACTCTGAATGAGTACCGAAAGCAATTTTGAATGTCTCACATAAAACACTTTCAAATTTGATTTTGATAGTTTAATTAAAATTTAAAATTTTATTAAAAATTAAATTAAATAGTATAATTTTTTAGACCAAACAAAGCTTTGCTGAACATTTTTAGTTATTGTTTCTAACCCTATAATTATCGCCAGTACTTTCAATATCAGATATATTTGGAAATGAAGAACGCACTTTTCATTTATTGTTTATTTGAGTTAAGGAAACTTTTCATGCATTTTAACAAACTCATCTTCAAACATATTTTCATAACTTTGGTCCAAAAGGAATCATTAAACAAGAAGACAGTTTTTTATTATTTTTGATACATCATTCAAATATTTAAAATAACTATTTTCAATTGTTACAAAACATTTTTTCTTAATACATGAAAATATGTTTATATATAATGGAAGTAAAAATAAATAAATTTAAAATTAAAAAAATGTTTCATTTTAAATATAAATATATTTATTAAATATAATTTCAATTATTTAAGATTTCCATCTAGATCTAGGAATATAATTCTCCCTTTTCCTCATTTTCTTAGCTTTCACATCAAATCAGAGAAGTACTTATAGTCATTTTATACACTTCTTTCTACGTTAAAGTTTCTTTGATGAAGAAAAATTAAAGTCCTAGTGATACTCAACATTTCAAAAAGCATAATTTTTGAGATATATACTTCAAAACTTAAATGATCAGGAAACAATATATATTTGTTTATTTGACTGAAGAGAAAAAATAGTAACTACAAAACTCCCAAAAAAGTAGACAAAAGAAAATTGATAAAAGATATTTCATCTGGATACGCATGCATTTAGAGAAGAATAGAGAACAATAAAACTCTTGAATATTTTCTCAAATGGAAATATCTTCTCCCGTTTCTACTTTTAATTTCATCGATGGATAGTTTAAATTTCACAAAAGAAAGCAAGGAAATAAATATTTTATGGCTTTTGAGAATTTCTGAAATAATGTTACCATTTTAAGTACAGATTTTAAATATTTTCTAATCACAAGATATTTTACTAGCTACGTTGCCATGTCGATATTATTGTTAAGTAAAATGTATTCTTACTTGATGATATAATCATAAATATTTGGAAAAGGAAAAGCAATGAGGTGAATATTTTTATTATTGATTTTAGCTGAATTTTTTAATTATTGTTTTAGCTATGTTACCATGTCGATATTATTGTTAAGTAAAATGTATTCTTACTTGATGATATAATCATAAATATTCAAAAAAGGAAAAGCAATGAGGTGAATTTTTTAATTATTGATACAAAAATGTTCATTTAATAATTTAACTGAGCTGTAAAAATCCTTAGTCCTTGATATTCGTAGAAAATCTTTATCCTTTCTCTCTTTTTAATACACAAAACTCCTATTTACAAGAATTATACTCAGTTAATAAATTTTACATATATATATATATATATATATATATATATATATATATATATATATATATATATATATATAATCAATCTATGGTGTATTCACTCTGAAATAATTGATTATGAAGAGATTAAAAAAGTTAATGTAGTTTTAAATGTGTGATATTTTACCAGTCTATAAATCAGCCTTATATATTTACTGGAGATGTCTTATTTACAACATTTATCTTTATTCGTGGTTGTTTGAGATTTTTATAAAATCATTTCATATTTCGTAAACTTTATTTCAAATAATCAAAAGATTAGTCAAGTGAAAGATATTTCCTTTTTACCGTAAAAAATGCTTACAAAGATAAAAAAAGAAAAAAGAAAAAAAAACTTACTTTACATCTGCAGCAAATTGAAAGTACTCTTATGAGCCATAAAACACAATTTGTAAGGTACAGAGATCGTGCTTCCTAATATCAGAATGTGCATTAGGTGTATCAAAATATGGCACACTAACAAAGTTGTTAATACTAAAAATCTGGGGAAAGACTACGTTTTTTAAATAAATTAGGCTTTTTATAAGCAGCATTTTCGGCAAGATGATATGTTAGCAAAAACATTTCATCAAACAAATATTGAAATTTTAATTGTAAAAATTATAATTTCCGAGAAATATTGTTCTAAAATAAAGAGCATGTGAATGTATTCTAATTCATTCCACTTTCTTAAAAAAAGTAACCAAATTAAAATTTCTGATTCATTCTTGCTTAAAACTTACAAAGTAATTATGGATTATTTTGTCTCATAAGAAATAATTCTTTTAGATTTAACAAATTAATCTAAGTATGCAAAAGTTAATTCTTCTATGACATGCTATTTTCTTTCAGCCAAGGTAAAAGGATAATTTACGTCTTCTAATATTCTCTGTAGTAATAATATAATTAGAAGTTAAAGATTACAAGCTGGAATGATTTAATAGCCTTAAATTAATCATTAAAATGTACTAAAATGTATTAGAACACATATTAAAAATGACATTGACCATCATAAGGTGAAAAAAATAATCTTTAGTAGTATTCAAAATAATAACTTTATTCTTTCAAAAGAAGTTAGAAAATGTAACTGAACGTATCCTAAAATTTAAAAAAAATATTCTTCTGCACTTTTAAATCTAAGAATTGTTCTTAAATTTAAAAGAATGCGGGGAGAATTTTGATTTTACTTGTTCAACTGGATTGAAATATAAGCGACCGGTGAATGTATAAAAATGGCATTTTCAATGGGTAGGAGTTATTTGTGAGAAGAATAAGTGAAAAGGCTGGAATAAATTGGAATAAGACGGAAAAGGAAGTTAGCGTCAATGCTTCTAAATCTCTAGTGTGACATTTTCTTAGGATAACAATTTATTCTGTCCTATTCCTATTTAATTTCTCAATCAACTAACAGAAAGTTTTTCTGGATATTTCTCATCAACAGGTATTATCATTTTTATAATTATAAACCTTTAGTCTTGTAAAAAAGATTAATCATTGACTGAAAATCAAATAAAATTTTGTTTGAAAATGAATACAAAAGTGATAAGTATTTAGCTTTCCTTATTCAAAGTAAGACTTCAAATAAGGAAAGTTTGCCTCATTTTTTAAAATTTGGAATAGTTATTTTTTTGATTAAAATGATTGCTCTTAAAACTTTTTATATAATTTTAATAAATTCTTTAAGATTAGAGTATCTAGATTTATTAAAAATTAATTTAAATATTATTTAATTTAAACATCAAACTTATATCAAACAACTTGTTTCAGAACTTATATCAAGCTTAGAAACTTATATCAAGCAACTTGTTAATTTACAAAACATATTAACTTTTCCATGCAAAAGAATATTCAAATTTTGATATCAGTTGTTGCAAAAGATATCTCAGTTATTAATAGATGCTTATAACGATAGCTGTTTGATATGAAGAATATGTTTTTATTTAAATTTTTACCCAGCTGCATCATTTGCTAAAAGATTGAGTATATATTTATAGAATTGTTTTTCAGAACAGCTGTTTCTTCCAGCAAAATTCATATGCACAGATATTTTATGCAGAGAAACGATGCATTAATCTGTAATATAAAACTGTGAAAGAAATTTTGAGATAAAATATTTAGTAATAAAAATTAAATTGAATTAATTATAAAAGAAAAGCAAATTTCGTAAACACAGTATACTAAATGAAGTATTTATCATTATTATTTTATTTTTTGAAGTATTTATATGTTTATATAATTATTTTAGTTTCTAATTTTTATGATTTGGATAGTTTAATATGAATCATATATTTAAATTAAGTAATACAATTCAACTTTGAAAAGAACATGAGAATTTAATGAATATATTTAACAGAATATAATCTCAAATATTAATTTCATAGAACATTTGTGACGAAACTTTATGAATCTCAACTATAAATTACAACATTGTATTCCTCTAACAGGACTGTTTTTTGTAATTGTTATTACTTCATTCTATTATTTCATTCTTGGTGTGAATTCACTTTAAAGTTATGTATGATTTTAGTTTGAATAGTTTGTTTAAAACACATATTAATTATGTAAATCAATGCGTAATTGTTTTTCTTAATAAAAAACACCACTCACCTAAGTATTATGAAGTTTCCATGAATTGAATACATTTTATTGCAAGAGCATAATTGCACTTTATCAACTTTGAAAAAACTATAAGCAAGAGTTGTTTTATTATAATACTCACGAGTTCATACTATAGCCTTAAACGGGAAATTTATTAATAGATCAAGATTTAATTTCATTACTAGACAATGATCCTAAATATACTTCTCAGATGAACAAAATTTATATCAGAGTGACATTAAAATATTTTAGAAATCTGTTTTGCTCTTGAAAGTCCTAGAGCATGAGCATGTAATTTTAATTTCTTTCATTAACATAAAATTGTTTTTGAACATACTCAGAATAAGTAAAATTAACTTATACTTTAATATTGTTACAATCATTCTATTATGTATCGTTTCCATCCATAACCGTCAAAGCATAAAGTTTTTATTCACAATATTTCATTCTTGGAGTTTAAAGTTATAGAAATTATAATACTAAGTAGAAATTGTAGGGATCCGTTTGTGAATTCAAACCACCAAAATATTTCTCTGTAGGCGAATGACATGTAATGATAAGAAGTTTAAAACGGATGGTATTAATCCTTTTCAAAGTAGAATCGGAAGAAGGATGCATTTAGATAATTTCAATCTTTCTCGGAACGTGACAGGTTACTGGAGTAATTGAAAGCATATTTTAATCTTTACACGTGAGAGGACATGTAGAGGATAGATTCATATATTTAGCCATGAAATACAATAGTATTAAAGGATACTCTATTGATGATTTAGCACTACCGATTTTCTGTTATGAAACTGATTAGAATAATTTATATTTAGATGTAATTTACATATCAAAAAGATTTCTACTATAAACAAGGAAATTCTTTTCAAAATTAAAGTAAATTTTTTTTAATTACCTAAAAAATAAGATTGCTCCTTAGAAAATAACTAAAATAAATTTGGCATAAAAGTATTCTTTGTGTATATAATCATGTTTTGAATTTATGAGGTATTTAATTTCTAATTGTTCTTTATACTATTTATACCTCAAAATAAAAAATTACTAAACACAGATATTCACAATTTTCTGATCAGCTGTCCAACAAATATTTTTGTTGTTTATTTTAATACTTATTAAAATAAACGACAAAATGTATATTGTACAAAAAAAAATTATATAATATGTTGTTATTATTATTATTTATTATTCAGAAAAATTTTAAAAGTAATATTAAATTTAAATAATTATATAATTTACAAATAAAGCGCACTATAATAAATAATGTAATAAATAATGTCTTCTTCTTCAGGAAAATAAGAGTTTCAATCAGTTTATAAGTTAACTAAAACACTAAAATTAACATGGAATCTAATTAATTTCAGACTTGTGTGCGTTATTCTTTTCCTTTGTCTCTCATATAACTTGATTGCGAAACAATATTTCTGTTGAAAGGGAAGAAAGAGATTTTGTCTGAAGACCAAAAATCATTCATTAATATCAACATTTTAATCTATGTGGCCTATCTTTTAATTATTATCTTAATGACTTGTATAATAAATGCACTGAAATTGCTATTATATTTTCTAGTCATAGATTATGAATCTCGTAAAATAGGCTGGTTCCCAATTAAAGATTTTTACATAAATGTAAGGCATTGCATATATTTTTACTATAATTAATAGCATACTCAACAAACATTTTAGCATATAAACCATCTCTTATGGAATACCTCTAATATATTTCTTTGCAAAAGCAAACGTAATACACAAGCTTTTTAAAATATGAAATATATAGAAGACTTACCATCAATTATTTTGTAGATTCAAAGCAAATTCTAATAATGGTAAGTATAAGGCTAATAATATGACAATTATTTATAACGTTTTTAAAATTCTACTGAACACATTTTAGATTCATCAAAATTGCATTATTCAACACCTTTAATGATAAGTATTAAGAGTTTAAAGTTCTCAAGTTAATTACTCTGCAAAGATATATTAAAACGAAAAAGAAAATAGTTTTTTTTTTTTTTTAATTTCTTTTTAAAAAAATTTCTAAGAAAGAAATTTAGAATTTAATTTTGGGGTTTCTTTAAACATATAATAGATTGAATTGATAGAGAAACTTTTCTAATGAATTTAAAAATATACATAATAGATCTCTCTCTCTGTCCATCATAATGATTGTTTCACGTCATGTGCTTTCAACTTACAAAGAATTCAAATTGATCGTTATATAAAATGGTGTATTGCTTTTTAGCAATAAAGCTTCAATGAGATTTTTTTTATCTGTATACAAAAAAAAGGCTTACACTTTATTTTTTTTAAAAAATGCGTTTCGAAAATAAAAATAACATCGTAAAAAAATTGTCTGTCAAATTACTAAAGTTTAATACTTCACATTTTTAAAGCACACTAATTAATTTTTTACTTTAATAATATAAATTTAAGCTCATTATTAGTGATGAAGCATTTGTGAAACTTTGCAACTACTTTTCAAATAAATTTTTTCCATTAAGTTTTAGTTAAAAAAA
>JAPDSC010121127.1:8932-56397 GCA_026290005.1 Latrodectus geometricus | reverse complement strand
ATATATATATATATATATATATATATATATATATATAACATTAATATTTTCCTGTGTTAGAACTTACCATTTTAAAAACAATTTTATTGTACTTTACGAATTAAAAAATGAGCGTCTACTGTATTGTTAATTTTTAACTAATATCTCAATTACGTCAAATATACTAATGAAATTAAATATTTATGAATAAAAGTTTCACGTGTGAAAACTATTGAAAGAGTAATTGCTTTATTTCTCAAAATTTAATTGATCGTATCCTTTTATGAATAAAGATTGTTTAATAATATGTTAATTTTAATAATATGTTTATTTGAATTTTGAATAAATATTAATTTTGTAAATGATGCATTTTTTAAGTCTCAAAATGTCTTATGAACAAGTTCACAGATTAGTGTCTACCTAAAAAAAAAAAAAAAAAAAAAACGAAACAAAGAAAATAAAATATAAAAAAAGAAAAAAGACTTTTTATAATAGTAGATTTTATTTTTTAATATTTCGATTGTTGAAACATTGTGTTTATTTAATCTATATAATATATATTTCTTTTAAATTCAAAGTGCATTAAATATTTTTAAGTTGTATTCAAATAAAAAGTATATGATAAACTTATATATAACATTGTTTTTATTATTATAGATTAAGCGACAATTTTAAGATACTATAGAAATTCAAAAGATCGACTTCAGAGCTTTGAGAAAAAGTGCCAAGATTATTTTTTTCTTCATAACGCTTCGTAAACATTTGTAAATGACAAGTACAATTCCTGTGGGACGAAATTTTACAGACCGTCTAGGAAGATAGACGATCCAGTTAGTCCAAGAAAGGAAAACAACAACAAAAAAAGTAGTCTCTCCGAAAGTTAAATCCCTCTTCCTACCGTACAACAATCCACTTCTTCTGATTGGATATCCACTTCATTCATAACATTCCAACGCGTACTCTGCTTGTTTAGTAGCGCCATCTATCGGTGTCTACTGCCCACGCTTTGATTCCCATGGAACAGCTGTATGTGTGACAGGTATCTTCACTAGACAACAAAGAAAAAGTGAGCCGAAAATAAAAATGTTAACCCATTTCCACCTAAGTAAATACAACGCTATATCATACTCCACCCGAATTCACTTTTATCGTTTATTTTTACTGGAAAGAAAAAATTTGTGCAGGAATTTTGGAATAGAGTGAGGAAAGTATAGAAAAAAAAAATTTAAGAGGAGGAGAACGGGAGAAAAAAAAAAGAAAGAAAGAATAATCGTCCGCGTGACGTGTTTCCGGTTCCGAATGTTCCTAGCCGGTGCGTGGTAAACTAGCATTATTCATTCAGTTCTCCCGAACGTCTATTGCTGTTACCAACCCGCTCGTGTTTCCCTGCTCTCAACAATATAAATAATTAGTATATTATCGATCTCACAAATGGGCTTTTTGTGTTTTCATGCATGTTATGTGACACACACAACATAATATCTATTTGATTAACCCTTTAAGTGGATTGACCCTTGTTTTGGATTTTATACTTTGGATAGCAGATCGCGATCTTTTGGTAAGTACTGATTAATAATCAAATTTATAAAGATCAATTTGTTTTTATGTCATAATATTACTGCAGTGATAAGATATAAAATGCTTATGCTCTGATAAATGTATCAAAATGTTTTGTCATGAAAGTAACTGATGATACTACTGATTAGACTACAAAATATTCTGGATTTTTTCTTCTTTTTTTGATAATATATTGTGTACCTGATTATATTATTTCGCATTTATTCTTATATAATATCTTAAAGAGTTTTATCAAAATAAATTATTATTCAATTAGAGTTTTGTAAAAATCATTGAAATGTTAATGGTGTCTAATATTTTCAAAATAAATAGTTAAATTCACCATAAAACCTTTTTTTAAAAAAATCCTTTTAAGTATTTAAAAATATTATTGTCATAATAACAATTTCATGAAGTATATTAATATTATTAGTTTGATAAAGTATTATGATTCATTAAATATAAATAAAAAAACTTATTATTTTGAAATTGTATGTATTACAATTTATAAAAATTTTACTTAAATTAATATTCTATACATAAAAATATTAATTGTATGAAACATAAATTAAATTTGCTAACAACTTTGTCACTGTTTTGTTAACATAAAATTTGAATTATTAGAAATAAGAGATATATGGTTGAAATAATATAAGATTGAATAGATTTGAATATATGATTAATATAAGATATAAGATAGAGAATAAGAGATGTAAGATTGAATAAATTTTAAATAAGAGATATAAGATTTATATTTTCAAATTACCTATCTCAAATATCAGAAACATTATATAATATAATAATACATATACTAATGTTTTTTTTTATAGTATAGAATCATTATTCTCAATTGAAATCATTATCCTTAAACTACGGTAGAAAATACTTTTTGTATTTTACATAATTTTCTATCTGATAAGAACATAGTTTTATATAAAAAAAAAAAAAAAAAAAGATAATTTATTAAAAGCAATGTTTAATATCTTTAAACTGTAAAAAAGATGATTCACAGATTTACTTATGGAACAAAGTATTCTTAGAAATATAGTTAAATACATTTCTTTCATACTAGATGCATGTATGTTACTGTTAAATTGAAATAATTATTTTTATCATCAACATTGTCTTAAATTTTATGAAATGATGAATATACCATCTTATTAATCTATTTACCAAGTAAAATGATTTGATAATATAAATAAAAAGTTATAGAAATGTAGAGCAATATAATAAACATTATTTCTACAAAGTTTCAACTCATTGACGTGTTAAATTTTGCTGTAAAATGAAGTCCCTGAAAAATGCGACATTTACGCAACCAGCTTTTCAAGTTCCTAATTAATGAATGCAATATGCCTGCCTTTCAAAATCATTTTAAACTAACTCTTGACAATCCCTTACAGTCACCTATAATCAATAATGATTAATATATATTAAAATATTATTTTAAAAACCTAACAGATATGAGTCAAATGTATGGCAGTGCTCTCGGAGACATATGTGTTATCAGTGCATAAAGTTGCCGTGGTTAAATTTTAACGAAATTCGCTTGAATTTTGTATGTAATAATTTGGAAGCATAGAAGTATTATATAAAAGTAATTTATATTGGTTTTATTCCTTCTAAAATGATATAATTAGTTTTTGCGAACTTGTTTGTACGATACTGCGAAATACGCATTTTCCGAATCCCGCCGGCGATCGTTTCCATATGACCGCCGAAGAAGCGTGATAGACGGCTTCCTTCAACTTTCCTGTTTTTAACCATACATTTGCCTGTGTATTGTAATATATAATTATTTTATTTTAAAATTCTCTGTTTGTTTTCATTTTTATGCATTATTTTGATGCTGAAATATTTTTTGTTAAATTCTTTGAAGTACTTCTCTATAGAGCTCAATCACAATGTTCAAAAATTCTATTTGATTGTTGCTATTGAAATATATTAGCAAGTTTTTGGTTTGATTTAATCATTTAGATTTCATGGAAATTGAATAAGCTTTCAATAGAGGAATGATAGGAATTTAAATTTTAGTTAAATAGTAAAAATGAAAGCATTTTATAAAGAATATTTATATATTTTAGAAGATTTTTTATGTTATTTATAATTCTTTATAAACATGCTATTCAAGCAAGCTATTTACATTCTCTTCAAATTTGCACTCTGAAAAGAAATATATTAGTATTTTTAAAATAATTTAATTTTATGTTGAATATCAATGTAAATTGTAAAATTTATGTGAAAAACATCTTAATTTGTCTCTTGTACATAGTGCAAGTTCTATGAAAAATATTTTTACTGTTGTAAATACAAAAAAATGCTCTTAGAGATTTTTTCTCAAACATACTTTCTTTGAAATATACCAAATATTTATAACTTATACTTTTAAATAGTACATCAATTGAATAGAATTTATTGGATAATTGGATAAATAGAATTTATTTTAAATAGTTTCGCATTTTATATACATATAAAAATATTTGTTAGTTTTTGATGTATGTTAATGTTCTTCATTATACATATGTCTGAATGGGTTTCTTTTAATTTGAAGTTAATTAGCTTGAAATTATCAACAAAAGACTTTCATCTGTAATTGTAAGAGCACATCATTATAAATTATTTGAATAAATGTTATTTATGTCCATCAAATTATAATAACAGCTTTTTTAAAATGTTTTTTAATTTGATTTGCAGAAAATGAAACATATAGAATTTTTTCAAAGCTATTATAAATTTTAAATTGCCGGATTTGATTACTTAATTCTATAACTTAAAATACATAATTCAAATTATTTTAATCTGCTATTTTAATTTTTAGTTATTTGTTATTTTTGATTTTATTGCATTATGTTTTTAATAAGATAATTATAAATTTTCAGTTTTATTTTAGCATTAATTTAATAAATGTAATAAAATTAATTAGCTTATTAATTCCTTTTAAAATATTTCCTCTTTTGTGTTTTTATTAATCATGAATATAAATTTATTTATTATTTTTTATTAGGAAATATCAATATATGGAGCTTTTACTATCTCATGAAAATTTACATCATATAAAAATGTCATCTTTATATTTTAATTTAATAAAAGAATTTTTGACTACTTTAAAATTTTATTTAACAATTATAAAAATATATCTTTTATGAAGTGAATTAATTTAGGGAAATTATTGAATTTAAATACTCATTTTATTAATGTAATTCATTTTAAGCAGAATAGTTAAATATAAAATATAATAAAAGTGTCATAATAATAAATTAATACAGTAAATAATCAATTTCATATTTGCATATATTTTCTCAAAATAGACTAATGTATATAAAAAAACGCCTTTGTAAAGATTTTAGAAGAAATGTCTTCCATTTTTAAATACATAAATCTGTGAATCCTTTACTAATGATAAAAGAATTCGGATAAAAAGTCATGGTGAAACGAGCACAATTTAAGTGCAAACGATAACACAGTGGTAACGACCTAGGGTATTTGAAAATGTTGGGTAAAAACTTTATCTATATATATCCCTCCCATTAGCAACCAATCACCTCATACTTTTTAAATTTTTTTAAAAGATAAAAGAGATGAACTTTTATTTTTTATATATTTGTTATTGTCATCATTAATTTAATTAAAATTTTTTTCTCCAAAATCACATGTTTTCCTTACCTAACCTAAAGCAGTTAAATTAGATTGCCAAAGGATTTATAATTTGTTAATATTATTTGTTTTATAGTAATTATTTTCAGCAGTTTTGACTTGAATGCATATAAATTAGATTTATATAATAATTTGTTGGAGTAAAAGATTGATGTAATATTTGCAGTATACCAATGAATAATGAATGGCATTATTTATACCTTTATTGTATTATAAAAACTTCAATACTTAAATACAATAGATACCTAAAATCATAAATTTTGTAATTAACACATTGATGGGTACAAATGAGTAACCATTCTTATAGTTAATTAAAATATAATAATTTAATTACTCGTTAAGCTTGTTTTTTAACTGATAAATAATATATAATATTGGGTACTATAAGTTTTTTTTTTTTTTTTTTTTTTTTTTTTTTTTTGCAAGATTAAATGTAGTTTTTATTTACACATTTTTAAGACTTAGATACTTCAGAATCTATTGAATAAGCTTCTTTTAATGTGCAGTTGCTTTTATATTTGCCTAGAAATATTTTAAGTAAAAGCAAAAATATTTTTAAACTGAAACTCAATTTTTATTTGGTTAAAATTTGATTTTCAAAACAAAAAGGTTAAATTTATGTCAAATTTTTAAATTGTTGATATAAATTCTATTTTAAAAATCTCCTTAATTGCATAAAATGTCCATTTTATATTCCCTTTTATTTTAGATCTTAGTATTTCACCATTGTTATACATACTTTGTTTTAAGGATGGTAAATTCATAGTCTGTTGTTCTAGGAGTATGCAGTTTATAATTAAAGATATTAATAAACTTCGTCTTATAAAGAATTTTCACCCAATTACCATCTTATCAAGGCTTAATGATTGCTGATTTGACCATGTGTTTATTAATAGTTTGATTGCTATGACAATTATTATACAAATTGCATAATGATCGATTATCAACTAATCTTCACATTTTGCTTGTGACAAATTTCACAAGTTTCTGTTACTTTTACATTTTTATTTTTTTATGATTTTAGCATTAATATTAAATGTTACATCATTATTAGAGTTTTAAAGTTATAAAAATAATTTTTTTAAATGTTTTAATCAATAAAATCTTCATCTATTTATTTTAGAAACGTTCTTTTATTGGTGTTATTATATTAACTTCATTCCCATCAATATAAATGTATTTAAAATAAATTTTTTGGATAGTTAAAACTGTTTTTTTGCGTTTTATAAAATAATAAAATATTTTATTCAATACATTTTATTGTTTTTTTTTCGAATTTTTTATTAATTTCATTTAATTTAAAAATACTTTTTCTGCTTGTACTATTATGGCTGTACTTCATATTAATATTGTCTCCAATGAGCCTCTAGCTCTGTCTGACGTGTCCTATCACGTGACGTACATATGTTTCATCGGTCGCCATTTAATCTTCCTCAGTCTAGATCAGAACTCGGTCATCACGAAAGTGTACGTAAGTTTAAAAAAAGTGCTTATTTCAATTCACTCAAAGACTTTTTATGCATCATTTATTAAAGCTTTTCATCACGTAAACGAAGTCATTTCATCTGCGTTTACCTCATGTAATAAGAAAGTTAATTTAGTTTTTCATTTTTAGATTACACTACTGATACTATTAGGATTTTAAATATTCGAAAAACTTCACTAAAATCTCTCTGTAGAGGAACGTCTCTGGCGTAAGAGCTAAGATAATTTCCTTCGCGTTTTAAATGAGAATAAAGAGTGGTCTAAAAAGTGATTTGATTGAAATAACTTTGCGTCATTTTGATTGAATGGCTCTTTAGTTCGCTCTTTGTAACTAAGTTTTAAATTATATAGAATTTCTTTTAGAATTTAGCATTTCTGGACAATATTTTACATACGTGAAAAATATCTTCTAATGTCTTTATTTTTTTTATCCATTAAGAAAGTATATACAATATATATTTTGTCACCGAAATTGAAATAAAAATGTTGGAAAATAAAATTATTAAATCCGAGTTATTTGTGTGCTCCATTAAAAGCATTGTTTTCCATTTTTCACTGAAGATATATTATCAGTAACCGTGAAATGTAATGCACTTGATTTTTTGCTGTTAAATCAGCATTATCATTTTCCCATCAGCAACTCTTAAATAATCCATAATTACAATGACGTATTTATCGTAATAATAAATGAATAATAAAGATGCCTTTCAATTAATAAGAATAAATAAAAAAGTATTTTATTTATAGGGGAAAATAAATTTTTTTTTTTAAATTTAAATAAGTCTTTTTCTATTGATAAGTTTAAGAAAGCGAATGAAATTTAATGTTAAATTTGGTTAATGTTTCATTTTTCAGTATTTTTCTCCTCAAATGCATAATATTAGACTTTATTGTATGTATTTTATAATAAGAACTGATTATTTTCATGGTAGATGAATATGTATTTTTACGGTTCACAATCAATATCACATTTCTCTAGAATTTCATAACTTTGAGATGTTTAAAATATTATATTTGAATTTTCTGTCAATAAATGAAGAATTTATAAATGAATGTTTAACAAAAAATTTCATTGTTAAGTAACTTTAAGTAAGAGGTAAGTTAAATTTATATTCATTTTTGGAAAACACTTATATTTCATCTTTAGCTGGAAATTCTTACTTTTGAAGTTTTCAAAAATTTTTCTAATAAATCATCTTTTAGAGAGTTATGTACCGTAGCTGTAAAAGATGCTAGAGTCCATCGTTTAATTTTGATTAATGAACTTTAATTTAGTTTGTTAAAAATATTACTTAAATTACTTTCTTGCTTGTATATATATAGTCTTTATTCTAAGCGCGGTTTCTTATTAAAAATTCATGAGATTACTTTTCAGATTATTCTTTTAGAATAAATAAATAAGAAAAAAAAAGTGCATCCACGCGATCGTTTTATTTTCTTAAGCACAGTTCTCATGATCCTCAACTAGCGTGTCCATATCAAACCATTTGTAAAGATTTGTCTTGAACCGTCTCAGCTCATTACCTTGGAGTTGTACTCAAGTGTCATCTTTCACGCCTTTGTGGCTGACTTTTATACCCCCTACACTGCAAGAAAATACTCCTCCACTATCGAACCGTGAAGATCTTATGCCCCACCTACATTTTATTCTTTTCCTTCCCCCACTCAAATCTCTTTCTATCGGGAATACACAAAAATTGAAGAGCAAGAATTCCAATGTCACGGTTGGGTGATAGAAAAGTCTTCTGGAACGCAACTCTTATTCTTTGGTGCATTCTATCAGAACTTGAAGGAAAACATCTCATATCCGATTATTAATATGTTGAGGAACTGTGTTTTTTATCATTAATTGTTGATATCAAAGTTTAGTTCATGACGACAAAATTAAATTTTTTACTCAATTATTTCACTCTCAGATTCAAAGGAAATACCAGATAAAGAGAAAAACATTTCAAGTATATTTAAAAAAAAGATAATAATTTACTAGAAATAGTTCATTAGTTAATGTCCCATGTACTTTTCTGTGATATAATGTTTTAAAATTTTAAAAGTTGAAAGGGATAACCTTAAGAAACTGTAAGAACTTCAGTATTTTAAAAGCTGAAAGTGATCATCTTACGAAATTACAAAGAGCTAATTTATTCTGATTTAGTTAAAAAGTTTTTATGTTATCATCTTCCAGAATTTTATTAATAGTTATTTTTTTATTGTATATTTAATTTGAAAGTAATTTATTATATGAATGGTGGCCTAGAAACATTTATGATTTCTTGTATAAGCTTCATAACAAATATTTTTAACCTTCGGAATTAAGACACTGATATTGATAGAATACATTTTTAAGATTACATTTTCAACAATTTAAACATTTCAAATTTTGTTGTCTAAAGATATAGTAAATTTTCTTCTCATCTCATTATACATTAAACGTAACGAATACTTTAAATAATACTATTTCTAATGTTATCTTCTAGAAGAAAATTCTTCCAAATTTTAAGATTGTGTATAAAAGAGAAATAAAAGCAAATTTTGTTTGAAATGAAATTCCTTAATCCAATTTTTTTTATAATAGTGTCTTTTTATTGAGGAGCATATCAAAAAAAATAATCTTTTATATGAAAAATAAATTTATGTAAAATTACATGGAATTTCGAAAGAAACATTGTTTCTAACTGCTTACAAATGCAATTTTTATATATAAAAACATAATTTAAGATTCAGAAAAAAATTTAAATGATAATTGTTGTCAAATTTTATCTTGTTCTTTGTGAAACCAATGGAACGTAGATTCTTTATGTAAGATAAGACAAATAGAACAAACATACATGTCACATGAAATTAAAATTTTATGTCTGATAATTGATAGTTAACTTTTTTATTGGTTACTTTAAAAATATTTGTTTGCCAAGATGAATTTTAGAGGTAAACTATAAATCTAATTTTGTGAATGATTACAGTTCAATTTTTTAACCTCCTTCGAGAATAAGTTAATATAGGATTAGTTACACTCGAAAAATTATTTTAAATGGTATAAACATAAGAAGATTTGGTAAGAATATATTATTGGACTTGGATAATTTATTTATTAGTCATTTCATCTCAAAAGTCAACGGGCACAGATTTCACATTCTATTAAGGCATTGAATATTGCCTATCATACCGCAATCTTTTTAATTTTAGTAAAAAGTATAATAATAATAATTGATTGTTCCTGACTTTTTGTGAGTAAGTTGGATTGACAGCGATAAGCTTTCTCAATAATAGAAGCCACAAAGCAAGTAATCATTTTGCATTTAAAACTGATATAACAAAATTTTACATTCACCCAAATGCTATCTAAATCTCTTCAAAATGAGACACTGAATCCAGTGGGAGAGCATTTTCTGACCTGACATTTCAAAATGTAACTATAGTTGTAGAATTTGAACATCATAAAGAGAACTGTTGTTTAGAATGATTGCTCATTATTCTCATTGATATAGATCAACAAACAGGCATGGAATTATTCTCAGATCCTATGAAACAGATTTTTATTTACATCAGAAGATTGAATGAATAACTGCCAAGAAGTTGGAGATAAAATTTTATGTAAAGGATAATTTACAAGATCGGCCGAAGAATCTGGATTTCGATGATTATATCATATTTTTTAGGAAGATAATATAAGGAGATTCTTAATTATCAAGTGCTTCTGCAATATTCTCAAAGCAAGTTTTTCAAAATGTTAAAAATATGTGAATAATTTGAACTTTAACTTAGATTTCCCAACCAATAATTTATGAAACTTAATTTAATCAGACATATTTGGGATATTATTTCAGGATCTATCAGCAAACGCAAATTTACTGACAAAATATCTATGATGTATAAGGTCTATGATATTTTAAGAGTTTATAAATCCTTACTATGATTTAAATTTTTTAAGCTTATTTAATTTTAAATTTAAACTAACTTTATTTAAACAGCACTCCTGATAGACATCAGTGTATAAAATTTTTCATCTGAAAAATTTAAAAATTAAAATTTGTTTTATTTGATATTTATATAATAATCATTTTAAGAATTCTAAAAAGCAAATTTATAATTTAATAACAGTTGTAAATCTTAATAAATTTATAAGTTTAAAATTATTCATAATTTAAATATTAGACATCTAAATATTGATGTGAAATCCCTTAGACATTTTTTGTTTTAAAATGCCTAAATTATGTTTTTATAATAATGCTTTTCAGAATGAAATTCTAAATTTTTTATGAACAATGCATTTCAGGAAAAAAACTTTTTTATCAGGATTTTTTTATGTAACATTTTTATCTTCTTGACAGCAGAAATTGAACTTAAGGGATTTAATTAGTGTAATTAATATTGGCAAATATCTGGAAATGTTTGTTACATTTATAAGGTATTTGATTTCCTGATATATATTTCAAATATAAACAGGATTAAACAAGATTATATATATAATCCTAAATACTTTTTAAGGTAAACTTTTTTGCAATATCATATGAAGGTAAATGAATCCCCGTTTAGTATAAGATGATTTTTATTACAAGTTTAAAAAGATATAAATCATAAAAGTTATGATTTTCAATAAATAATTTTTATTTATCTACCTTTTTATAGTATTCTTTTAAATTCCGACACTTATTTTAATTTTTATTGAAAGTAAAAATAATTATCTTTTTCATCAATCAGATTCACGCTACTGAAAATTACGTTGATAATTGTACAAAAAGTTTTGTAAAACACTTTAAATTAAATTGATTATTCTTATCTGATAAAATATTTTTCATGAAAAAATTTTAATGCTCATATTTGATATTGATATTCCTACAAACTCAGCTTGTAGAAAGCGGCAATCTAATGTTGTTTAAAATGAAAAATTAACTTTTAAAAGAATAATTTATCTTAATACATCCGCATTCATAGAGTTACAAGATAAAAGATTATTTTTCAATTTAAGGGACAGATCATTCGACAAAGTTACAATTTTTGAGAAAAATAATGAAAGAGAACTTCTTATTGCTAGTAGTAAAATAACATCATAGATTTGAAATGTCTTGGAAGCTTCTTACCAGTAGCATATAAATGTTTATTTACGAAAATTCACTATATGTATTGTACTTAATTATGTTAAATATTTAAAATATAAAATATTGTAATGCAGTTTTATTACAGTGCTAAAAATGTGTATATAAACTTATTGAAAAGATCTTTCTAATGCAATCCCAATTTTTTAAAAATAATAAGGAAAAGACTTGACTAAAACTCAGAACTAAAACTGAATGACCTAGAAACAAAGAGATAATCAAAAGTTTTTTTATACATTGATTTTTAAAATTTTTGGTTGATTAATTTGATTTGAAAACTATATGAAATATTTTAACTAAGAATAGTCTCTTTGACAAAACAATAAAAAGTATTTATTCCTTTAAAATCGACAAAAGTTAGAAAACATCAAAAATCACTTTAGTAATTAATCACTTTGGCTTCTGAACGATTAAAATGTAATATTAACAGTTTTCTTGAAATGCTTCCTCTACATTAATATTTTTTAATCAAGATTTATGCAATTTGATCTCATGCTACTTTCATGTATTAATTAAGAAAACCACTTTGCTAATTAAAGAAACCTCTAATATTATATTTCTTCTGAATTTATAAAACATTTATAGCGAAAATTATAATAGCAGTCATAACAATCTTCCTTCTTTAACTTTTTATTTATGATAAAAAATTTTATTTCAAGTCCTAATTTTAACAATTTGCCTTTTTTTTATTACTATATTTTGAAAAAAATAATTCAAGAGTTCTTGGTATAGATCTGAGTAAATGAGTTACAATTGATAGAATCAAAAATTAAAAAGTATGTAAATTCTAATATATTGAATTTGTTTTGCAATTTGTTCTCTCTTCGATTTGCAAAAATGCTTTTAAATATTTATCTAAGTGGAATCCACTTTTGCTGTTGATAAGAACAAAAGTGTTTCTTTTCACCAGTTGTATGAATAAAAAATTAATACTTAAAATTTAATGAATTTATGTCAATCCATACCGCATATTAATTAATCATCCCTCTTCTTTTTTGAAATTTGAAATTCTATTTTATCCTTAGTTATTGGTTTCTAAATCACTGGAAAACACTCTATAAAATGAGTCTTACCTCCTGAATTCAATTTAATGGTAATTCTTGTTGTCACAATGACATCTCTGCATCATCCCGGATATCCGGTGGCGTGCTTGATACCCCTCTGATCGTCCCTCGTATTAGCGCTCTTATTGTAACTATGGGAAAAAAATGAATCTCAGCTGCATCACGAAATAAAGGGAGCTTTATTCGAAATCAAAGTAGGTCGTTTAAGAGTCGAGGTTGATTTCCCAGGAATGTCAATAGACCGTCCCTATGCAGTGTAAATAAAATCAGCTGGTTCTGGTCCATGTTGCCTGTCCATAACCGTTATTGCATTCCAACTCAGTCAATAAACTAAGTGCGAGGATTTACTTTCTCTTATCATTGATTCAATTACTAATGTGTTAAATTAAAAGCTGAATAAATATTACTTATTTGAATACTTCCAAGTCACACACGTCGAGTTATTCCTTCTTCCAATTGTATACCTGATGTAAGAAGAAGGCAAAATGATTATTAAAAAGAATATATTTTGTTGGTTATGATTTCAAGAAATAGACTTTTCCAATGCTAAATTATTCTTTTACTCGAGCTTTGATTTACTTGATTTCATTAAAAGAAGGAAACATTTCTTTATCCTTTTCAAATGCTTACAAATATGTTTGCTATTATGCTATCAAAATTAGCTATTCTTTAAAAACTTGCTTTAAAAATAAAACTTTATATTGTTATTAATTTCTGAATATTTTTGTAGAAATTAAAGAGAGCAATAAGATCAGTATGACAAAAAAAAAAAAATAAATAAATAAAATAAAATAAAATTTTTATGATGTTAATTTCATTAATTATTTGTTAATGGCTACACAAAATGTATTCATAAATTCATTGTAATAAAATACATGCAAATAAAAATATAAACTTATAAATAAATATAAAAGAACAGTATTACGCAAGTAAAGGAAAAAATTATCACGCATGCATGCAATCAAATGTATTTCATCGTATAAAATGTATTTGAGTATTTGATACAATTATAGTATATTTTAATACACTTTTTATTAATGTTGTTTAATATGTACGTAGAATATGTAAAGCAGTAGTGTTCTCTGCCGTAAATCCTATCCAGATCAAATTAAGAATTAAAAACATTAGTTGACATTTTTCAATAATAGGTCAAAGATGATGATCCTGCTATCAAACTGTGTCATTTATTATAAATGTGATGAAAGTTAAATATAATACAGAATAAAATAAATTATTAATGCTAAATTATATATAATTAATGTTAATACTTAATTATGTCTGTATTTCGTTGGGATAAAGCGTAGCGTACACCCCACCATAGTTATTTCTTATTGATGAGTGGAACTAAATCGATTTTTAAATAACCGAACCAATTGCAGCGTTGCAATTGCAATTCATACTGCGCCAATCAGCATAAATTTCAGAAATGACTAACTTCATTCCATATCTTTTCAAGTTGCGTGAAAAATTATATATTTATTTTCCATACATCTTCTAAATTTAAAAATTACTACATTCTAATATGGAATGTACTGAGAATTCTATTATGTTACTTTTGTATCGTCTGACCCTATCGCATACAGGTATCTGTACATTCGGTTATATTGATATTTCAAATTGCAAAGGGTACTGCTAAAGTTTTGCAATATTTTATTTATTTAATTCTTTCAAAGTTATTCCCTACATATTCAATATATTTCTCCAATGCTTTGCCAAATTTCATCCTGAAATGAAGCCCACTCGCTGTCCCAAGTCATCAAAAAGTTCTCTTCACTATAAATTCGTTTTTACAATTTTTATTTTCATAAACAGTGAGAAGCCACACAGAGTAAGATCTGGAATGTAATGGGGATGTTTAAGAAGTTTCACTCCAATAGTGTTCAAATACTCGGTACAGGCTTTGGCGCACTGAGCTAGAGCATTGTTATAGTGGAGAAACCGGATGTCCATTCTTGATTTTGAGTTCAGGTTTTTCATGGACTGTATGACTTTAGGTAAGCACTGTTCAGTGTACCACTTAGCTCTGGCTATCTTTTGCTTGTCTAAAACAACACTCTGTATAATTCCACTTGATTTGAAAACTATCATCTTTTTTTAATAGATCAAGATTTTCTGATAGCTACTCTGCGTACTCGTCATCAAACAATTAAACTTTGTTTTTCAGCTTCGGTTGAAATATCTTCATAATAAAACCAAGTCTCGACACCTATCACGATACTGTTCACATACCAAGGTTTTCCCTTATGGAAATTTTCAGAATCTTTCGACCCCAAGTTATATAACAAGTCTCCTGCTCTTCCGTCGTATGTGGTATCCAGAGATAACAAAGTTTTTTTTACTCGTAAATGGTCTCTTAGAATGGAATAAATTGCTAGTATATGAAAATGTAAGATCTTCTCTATCTACTGATATGTCACGCGCCGGCCTCTGTCGAATAGTTCCTTAACAGCAGAAATATTTTCTTCTGTTATTGAGGTTTGCGGTATTTCTTCTTTCTCAGTGTTCTCCATCGTAAAATTACACCTTTTGAAATTCTTGTACTATCTGAAAACAGTACGATGTGGACAATCATTATTCAATGCAAATGTCATTTCTATCATACACGTATCTATGCTTATAACATGCATAAAAATATACCTCAAAACTGCCCTTATCTCACTACGGAACCATGATGTCATAATTCGCATTTTAAACTATCACTGCTAATCAACAACTTAGACCACAGACGTGTTGCTAGTGGCTACAATGCAAACTTGAACGTGCCTAAACATGCTGTAAGCTTCAGCCTTCTACATTTTTTTTTCAGTCATTTTGCAAAACTTTAGTACTTTTTATACATCAGGACACTGTCACTAATCACAGTTATAGCACGACAGTTCTGATCGTATTCAAGATTTTCTATTTTTCATTTTGAAAAATATGATCCATGGGAATTAATTTTAACTCATTTGGGACTTCCTCAATCTTGATTTTATCATACTGATCATAATTAGCTGCTTTTTATTTTGTGTATTTAGATTTCTTAAAGTTTTATTTTACCTACCGAAATTGATCAAAACAAAGTTTTTATTAATTTTACAATTTCTTATTTAAAATTTAAGTTATGTTGAGAAAACGAAATTTTTAGCGGTACTATTTCAAATCTTTTATGAGAGTAAATTTACTCGTTATGTATTTGAATTTTCAATACATCTATATTTACTTTCATTTTTATTAAATTACTGCCATTATACCTTACATTTTCATAATTTCATGAGATAAAATTTATATCAAATGAATATTTTTTGAAACTGTAATTTGAAAATATGCTTTACTTAAGCATTTTATTTTATTCAAATTTTTATACCTAAAGCATTTATTACTATGATTAGAAAATATCAATGTAAACCCATATTCTTACTAATTTCTTCAGAAACAATACAGGTTTAAACTCTTGTTTCAAGAAATTATTTTTAATTAATGTTTGTGTTTAGTCAATGTTACTTTTTCAAAATATTAATTTTTTCATAATGAAATCTGCTTCGTATTTTCCTGAAAAATATAATTTATTAGTTAGTTGAATTAATTTTCATAACTTTACTATTTCATGTGTTTTTAAAACGAAAGTGATTGCAATTAAAAATTGTCCGGATTAATTGTCAATAAAGATTACCTCTAATTTATGTGATTTCATAGCAATTCAAATAAACTTAATAATTTGCAGAATATATGATCATATATGGTTAAAAAAATATTGCTATAAAAATTCATTTTTGATAATCATGTTGTAATAATTTTTCTATAGCTAATTTCCTATGATAAATAATTTAATTTAACTTAAATAAAAATATTGAATATCCTAAATATTTTGTATAATTCTAACCGAAAAAATTACAAAATGAGAAATAATTTTGCTTGGTGTCATCGCTTTTTACGGTAAAGGATGTTCAATCTTTGTTTTAGCATATGAGTGAATTCAAAAAGTCTCCATGTTGTGTATATAATTTTTTTGGGGTTCATCATTTTAACTTTCTCCTGATAAGCAGTCAGTGCCAAGTAAAAACTCATTAGTATTTACGCATGAGCTTGCACCCTTATTGTTGAAAACTTGGATCTGTAGTCTCTTAAGAACGTCATTTCTAAATTCTATTAGCTCTGTTATTAATCGAAACTACAACGACCACCTCACTCACAGGACTTTTAATGCTTGGACAGGTGCATCAAGGCTTCGAAGATCATCAACGATGCAGTTTGACAGTGACATCAGAGAGGCTATCCATATTGAACATACCTCTCTGGATTTTTCCCAAGAACCACTTCTACCCATCAAGCCTCCTATGAGTACTATTATCAATACAAACCTTTTGGAACCATGTTCTAAAAAAGAACCAACTCAAGCTTTATTACAGAAAGGTGAAGATACAGTTCGTTCACTGGTAAAAGATAACAGCGCAATTGTTTACACGGATGGTTCCTCTGACATAGATTGTAATAGAGGAGGTGCTGGCATCTACATTCTCTACCCCTCAGAAAATGTCAAGCTTAAAATACACACTGACCTAATTTCCTCAAACTTCACTAGTGAACTAGTTGGTATTAAAGAGGCTCTTACCCATTGTCTCTATTTTTCTCTCTTTGATGACTCGATTGAACAAATTGTAATTTTCTCAGACTCTAAATCAGCTCTAGAAGCCATACGAAATGGTGAGTCAGCACTGACGGGAAATATTAATACCCTTCTTCACTCACTAAATATTCCATGCATTCTCCAGTGGATTCTTGCACATGTGGGTACTGAGGGGAATGAATGTGCAGATGCCCTTGCAAAAGAAGCACGAGATAAAGAGCAACCTCGAACAGTCACCTGTACAGACGCAAATGCTTTTGCAAGGCGAAGGATCTACGATCAGCATTTTGGCAAGGCAACAATCCCTGATCTAGACTGCCCAAGAAACCTCTCCTCCACAATAGCTCGGCTGCGTACTGGACATTTCAAGGGCATGAAGATTTCACCAACTGGTATTAAATCCTATCCCAACTGCGAGCACTGTCCTCAATCCGAACTAACTCCAGATCATGTCTTAAACTGCCAAGCCATTATCCGCTCCCTCTTCGAACTAGGAGCTCCACCAATTGAGATCCTCCATGGCCATCGGGCTCCCGAACTGGCAGATCTCATCAACAAGACTTTTGGTGGACTTTAGACTTTTTGTTTTTTGCACTTCACACTTACTTATGGACACGATAACAACAACATCAATTGAAACTGTAATTCATCTGACCAAAGAACTTATTTCCAGTTCGTCTGATATGTTCACGAATATAGAAGAGACGCTGCACTATCCGCTTATTCGTGAGAGCATTTGAGATAGAGTTCTGCTGCTCAATACCATCAACATTAAATTTCTGTTTCTTATTTTCACAAACATATCTGCTTCTAATACTTCTTGTATTGATTCCTCCTAATCTGTAACCTGACCTCTGAATGTTGTAAAGAGAGTTGAAAAGTTTTCCTCGTTTTACTTTCAGGAAGACTTTTCGTAATTAATGGGTCATGTTCATATTTTGTGATTGAGCAAATCTGAAAAACTCCAAAGACCCATTCCAACAGATATTAATGTATAAAACTAAAATGCTGCATCCAATTACCATAGTTTTATTCTACCTAGAATAGAACCCTCAAATTTCTACTTCGAAAAAAGTAATCCAATCGCTAGGTTCTTCTTCTTCTTGAGCTTGTCAGATATGTGGCACCTCTGCATTGTTGCATTTTGTACCATGCTCCAAGCCCAATTTTTTCCTAATTCCATTGTCTTGGGTCACCTACTTCGTTTATAAAGTCTGATAGGCCCTCAATGGAGAATCACTAGGTTACAATCAAACCTTGTCTGATTTCGTGAAATGAATATTCTAATAGTTGAAAATTGTTGATATGCGTTTGAAAATACATCATGAAATGTGGATAGGAATCCGTATTTACGAGTCACAAAGAAGGAAATCAGAACACTTTCAAGCACTTGCTTGACTTATGCACATGCAGAAATAAGAGTGTAACATAACTTTTCTTTTTTTTAAAAATGATGGAGATCGAATCCAGAACATTCTACTCCAATTGCCAAATTTTATCCTCTTGCATACCTCCCGATTAAGGTGAGTTCTTTATTACTTGTTGCAATTATTTTACGCAGAAAAGTATTAGAAATAGACTTAAAATTACTGTCTATGGACAAAGACAATGTCTGACATTATATATTTTCTGCGTAACTTTGATTATTGAATGCTCTAATAATTTCCTAAATAGAATTCCTCTTTATTTAAATTAGCATTATAGTTTTTACACCCATTCTAATACTATTAATTAAACCACGCCCATAATCACGGCAATAAATTTTATGTTTTATCATATCATGGAAAATCACTTTTAAGTAAATGATATCATTGATAAAGCACTGCCTATTTATGCATTTGATATACCACTCTTATTTGGATCCCATGCTATTTAACATTCTCTTATCGCATGATTTTTGGCATCCAAAGCATTTTCTACTTATTATATATCTTTAAAAAATTAAAAATTTCTTTCTGAGTTTCCCGCTATTTTAACCATTTATTAAGCCTAGCGAGAAATAAAAAATAATCATCTTTTGATTCTCTAGGAATCATTGTTTTTTAATTTTTTTAAATTTATTCAAATCAGTGCAATTAAAGGAAAAGAATAAAATGTATGTGCTTAAGTTATGTATCTCTAAGCATAATTGTTATCTTATGAAATGATTTCTAAAATGTTAAAAATTATAAAGAAATTTTCAAACCAGTACCATAAATGATTATAATAATATTAATCTTCTCATATTTGAGACAATTAAAAAATATTATTATAATTATTGATAAAATCTTTCTTAATTATTGATAAATGATTCTTAATCATCTCAAATAAGATTTACTAGTTCATTTCCTTGTTTTATTTTCCAGCAAAAATTTTGATTTCAAATGTAACTCTACAACATAATATGTTATTTTTAATTGTCATGAATATTTGAATGAATTTATTCATTAAGATGATAAACAATAACTCACATAGGTGGTTAAAATTCGACGATATTTGCTTCCAAGTAATTTTTGTTTGTTATTCTGCGCGTATACTTTAAACAAAATTCGGTCTCAAACTAGTTAAATTGCACGCAATTATTCGAAGTTACTTGTGTCAAGATTATTCCTCACAGGAAAACACTTGACACTCTATTAAAACTTAGATAAAAATTTATTTTTGGAGTTCAAACCTAGATAAATGTTTTGAAAACTTAATGCTTTTTTAGGATAACTTCTTACCTTTCTACAACATGACAATATTGAGCTAATAACTACTAACATGATGTGAATGTTCGTCTGAGTTAAGCAAGAGCTGATTTGATTACTTTTAAATGAAAATATGATAATTTTGGAAAATGTTTGGCATCTTCTTAAGGCTGGTAAAAACTATTTTAATTTATTCGAAACTTTAATTAAAGTATATATATATATATACCTAGTCATATGATTTATGATAATATGGAATTATTTTAGTTAATTACTATATCAATATGAAAATATTTCTGTTTTACTGAATAATAGAGTGTATATTTTTATTAGTATTAGTTATTGAAATTCTTGCAAAGTGCAAAAATATCTGGTAACGCAATGTACCAAAATTTTTGCTTATGAAATTCAACGTTTACAGCGTTCACATTGACTAATTTTGAAGAAGTTTTACTCTAATAAACTCAAAAATAAAACTGAAAATTACAAGCGAAACGTTTTTCCTTAAAAACTAATAATTGTGTTTATTCTACTTTTCTATCAAAACAAACAATCATACTGTATAGAAAAAGTAGGGGATTTTGACAAAAAAATTTTAGATCTTATCTTGAAATGAATTTAAAAATGGCATCATTCAAAATGACAGTCGAATATATTTAACAAAATTAGGGGCTTGGTGAACAAACTTCCAGTCATAATTCGTAAATGAAATGCTTTCACAACGCACGTTATTCCTTTTATAAACAAAGAAACTAAGTTAATTATTGAAACGCGAAATGTGTGTGTGTTGTCACAGAAAATGTATTGCATTTAAATTTATTGCTGTAAGTTAAATTTTAAATAAACACATTATTTTCTTTATTTTCCTGATATTTACTTTTTTTTTTACATTTTTGACAGTATACTTTGTAACCTTGTATGAGAAAATCATATGACTTCATTCATAACTTGTGAAATGAATGAATTCGCGGTATCTATGATATCTAAAATATTTCCATTCAACTTTTTTATCAGTAACTCTGAAAGTTTGTTTCACATTCCGATAGAACATCAGTTGCTATGACTATTATCTAAACTGTACTTGTAACTTGAAGTGGATTTTCTGTTATATGTATATCTACCGAAACCAGAATTCGTTGAAGACTATTTTTGTTTACTGATAAAAAAAATACACAATAATATTTACGGTGCAACTATTACTCTTGAACATTTATTTTCTCAAATAGAATCTTGTTACTATTTTCCTGTTTTAAATTTATGGTTAGATTTAAAAAGTATAAAATATTTTAAGTAAAAGAGAAAAAAAAAACAATTTAGCAAAATAGTTTTTTTCCTGAACACAAATTGTCGTGACTAAATTAAAATGATTGAACAATTTTTATTTATTTAGATTAATTTAAAATAAATGAGTCAAAATGTTAGTTTTTTATGCACACAATCTTTAATCATGTTTTCAACTGTTGCCATTCGGAAATAAGTAAATATTTAAATATCAATTATACATTTAAGAAAGGAGTAATTTTACAAATTGTGATCATCATACCTCATTACTTTTCTCTGTTGATGTTTCTTCACGATTTCATTTAAAACTCATTAAATGATTTACGCAGCATTTTTTCCTTATTTACCATTTATATGAGTTTAATAATAGTATTTGAGAATAATAAATTGTTATGAGTAAAAATGTAATTAAATAACTGTGAAGTGAATATATTTACATTTATTTTCTGTATTGTTATTCTTTATTCAGTGATTACAAAGGGAATTTCCCTTTCTTTCATTAGTCGTTAACTTTTATCAACATGAAAATAGATTGGTCTGTACAATATTCATTATTTTGGGAATGAATTGAATAGTTTTTGCCATATTTTAATGAATAGATTTAAATAAAATCTTAGTTAATTGTATTTGCTTTCTTCGCAATAAAGCCAGAGTAGTTTTATCTAATTTATTCCATTAAAATAAATTTATTTCCTTTCAGTTTCCATGTTCATTAAAAAATACTTGATGTCGTTTTTAGATATTTTGATGGATCTATTTTAAACTTAATTTGAAAACTGTTTTGCATCATATGCTTTTTATCACGTATTTAATAATTTCTTTGCGAACTGGAAATTCTAATTGTTTGATACACCTTACTCAATACCGATATTGTAAACTAATAATGAAGTGTACGAATCAAACAAAAATACATGTCATCCTTAAAATTAATTGAAATTAACTCATTTATTTCTCAAAAATTTAGAAAGGTTATTTCTAGAGTTTTGCTTAGAGGCCCAACTTTGTTTGGTTTGTAGAAAGGCCCAACTTTGTCGCTTTGGTAGTCCATTGAATGATACACTAGAACAAAATGTTTCGGTCAATAAACGTCATGTTTCGTGAACGGGACTATCAAATATGTTGTCCAGTTTAATGTAATTCAGATTCTAAAATAATCATCTAAAGTTTAAAGATTGACAATTCCATTAGATTTGTCTCTCACTAATTTTATTTTTTACTTTAGTGTTCCAGAATGTTTTATTTAACGTTTACTAAAATTTTAAAATAATTAGCTAATTTCATTATGTTTTTCAGAAAATTATTATTTATTTTGAGTCGTTCAGTAAAGGATAAAGCATGTTTTTCAGTTAATGTTCAACATATCGATAATACCAAATAGATCAATTGATAAATAATAATTATTTGTATTTTATTAAAACATTTAATCTTAGTTGTTTGTATGCTTTTTATTCAACAATACTCTCAAATCTGAAAAAAAAATTATTTATAATATGTCCTCTAAAAACACGATTATGTAATATCTATTACTATAAAAGTATTTCTGTAGCTAAATTTCAATAAATAAATAATAATAATATATTTGTTGAAATTTATATATATAAATAATTCTTATAATAAATAAATGATAATTTAAATTTTTTTCTATTTAAGAAGGAAATATAATATATGTAATGTAGAAGATGGAAAAAAACAGTTAAGTTCTTCATCTGATAATTAAAATGCATACAATATTGTTAAAATCTATGAAATAAATAATTATAAATTCGAGATAATATTGAATATCATTATTTTACAATATACCTTGTGAATTATTTTAGAATGATATTGAACAAATTTTTTATTGATTATATTCTGAATAATATACAATCTCTTAAAGTCTCAAAAAATATTTCTGCATTTCAGTTGTATTTTTGATTTAAAGTCAAACTCTAAATTGAGTATTTTGTTTATTCTCCTAAAACTTGATATAGCAATGTTCCATTGGATATAAAGAAATTAATTCGTTGTTATGTTATAGTAATTAATAAATTGCTAAAAATTCCTGTATAAAATATAAATAGAATGAGTTTTATTACTATTTAAGCTAATATTACAGCAAACTTTTTGTATGATAGAAAATATTATGAAATTAAGTCTAGGATATTTTCATGTTTTAATTTATTTAATAAGGTGTGTGATATAGTTTAGATTATCTATATCTTGTATTCCTAACTTGTGCCGAGGGTGATGTCATATGAGATCTTAAATCTTATATTTCTCACTCTCTTAGAAACGGGCATGATTGGCACGCAAAAGTTTCTACAATATTTTGATGAACCACAATATTTAAAATTTTGCTATTCATATTTTTGTATTGTGTATTGTTTTTATCATTATTTAAATTCAAAAGTATCTAAATAAATCATATAAATATATGGAACTGCTAATAGTCAGGGAATACCTCTTAGTATGCTAAAGAACATCTTTTTGATCTGTGAAGTGCAGCAATTTTAAAATTTATGCACAAGCCGTGAGAAATCCTTTAAAGAACTATTCAGTCATATTCACTTATTATAATTGTGGATGTATTGATGATGCGGTGTTTTAATATGAGCTGGACCTTCGATCATGTCCCATAGGTATTTGAAGAATTTCATGTTTCACGGCCAAATCAATCATTAGAGTTGTCTCGAATATTTCTCAAACAAAACGAAAAAATTAATGCCACATTCCTGAAAATTTTTTTCTGTATTTCGATATATTTAAGTAATTAATCATACTTATTTCCTGTGAGTAATTTGCATAGTGTGACTAAAGGGCCCAATTTATTCCATTTATATATGGTTTAACAGAAATTGTTGACAACTTAGTTCTATAGATTCATAGAGCCTGTGATAGATTAGATCACTAACGACGTCCAATATGGAATGTACTATTCGATTGGCTTCAAATAAACATTCCATCTTCGATTTCTGTTTATTTCCGGCATGTCTTAATAATTACATAATTAAACTTTTCAAATAAATGATTTTAAATCAAATCATTTATTTAATCCTATCTTATTTAATGAATCTAGTTAATCCTATATTCTTTTCTCTCAAATTGTCACTTCCATCCGTATTATGAATTGATATTTCAGTATGATATAGAGCGGTTATAATGAAACTTTCCTCCTAAACAACATTATGCAGTTAAAATTAATAAGTAGACTGTCACCGACTATATATGAAAACTGTCTAAAAAATTTCTATTTTTTATCTAAAAACTTTTTACTGAGTAGTTAAATTTATTATTTTTTTCCTGTTCTTTGTTTCCTTTTGCATAGGAATAAGAAATTTATCAGAATATCTAGAATATCTAGATATATGCTTAGATAATTTGAATATCATTAACTGGAATTTGACCCGTGTAATACATAATTTAAATTATAATAACTAGTTTAAATTATATAAGGAAATTTATAAGAATAAGCAGAGGCACAATGGAAAACAGCAGTATGCTTGCAAAATGGTTGCATATTAGGATCAAATATCATTATTGGAGCAATTACTATTTGTATTTAGGATGCTATAAGGAAAATTAGGTAATATTGCACATTTCCAAACCTACACAATTCATTCGTTGAATGCTGTCTTCAATAGTAGTTTATAACTAGTCTAGAGTAATATTTTGAGGATAATGCTTGAAAAAGTTCCACAGATTAACAAATATTAGGGCAACTTCTGGATAAATGCGATCAAGTGCCCTGACAATCAGAAATTTCAGGATGTCTCATTGACTAAACCGGCTGGTCATGTCTTGCTAAAAAGGCAGCATACAATTGTCTCATTTTTTTAAACTTTTCATATAAAATTATTTCCAGGACCAAGAGAGGTGAAAATAGTTGATGTGAAGAATATGGAACTTGTCATGATGTATAAGGCATATTAAAGAATCAATAATAATTTTTTTGAAAGTAAAATCTGTCCTCAGGTGACGGTCAATTTACACGAAATAGCTAATTTTGCAGCGTACGAAAAATTCTTGAGTCACCTGTAGATCTTTCTTAGCTCTAGCGTGACACTTAAAAGTTTTTGTTAATGTGAGCTATTGTGCTTGTTCGTATGAGACAGCTGCTGTGTAAATTGGCTGTTGAATGAAAAAAAAATTCTAAATGTTGCAGGGTATCTTCCGAATTGTGCATTAAGCGACATTCATCTCAAAATTATGTTTTTAAACTATAGTTTTCGGAACTAAAGAATCGTGTAACAAAACTATTTAAACGTCTCCAAACCATTGTCAATCATCAGTGCGACTGCTAACAACTTCTTGTGTGAAGTCCTAATTTTTCGGCTTTTACCGAATTGTATTTATATGTTTGAACTCTAAAAGAATAATTTGGCCCGCTATTTTTTGCAGACATTATTTATCGTAGATACTTTAAGACTGAAATTCAGGTTCCAAAATGGAAATATGCTTTTTGTTTCTGTGGAATAATAGCGTGTTGAATAACTTACTTTTAATTTACCATTGTGTTTTCATGTATCAACTGGAAATTTCAGCTCAAAATAAAAGTATAGGAATTCTACAAGCATTTTACACATAAACTGTTTTGCATAATGTTTTCTTTTCTTTTAATTTAAACTTTTTTTTTTAAGGGAAAAGGAGAAAAAATGTGGAAACATCAAAACATCCTATATTTTCCCCAATTTATTTTTATGACATATATAATTTTTTTTTCTTTTAATGTTCAAATAACTTTTGACTTTTATTTCAATCATTGATTTTATTGGATTTTAACTCCCTCACCTAGTTGACATATTAAAATTAATTTTTTTTTAATTCATTCAGACCATTTCATATATATTAAATCATAAATATTCAATTTCATGTATTTTGTCGCATTTCTTCTGCACTGTTTTCAACCCAGGTTTGGGAATGGACAAAAAAATCATTTAAATAATTTAAAAACGCTCCTCTTCTCATTTTCCTTTCTATTTATTTATTTTTGAGATATTTTTTCTTTAATTTATTTATTAGTTTGTTCCTTTTTCATAGGTATATTTCTTTGCTTTGGTATTTTTTTTCCTTAATACAATAATAAAATTAGTTTCCATCCCCTCGTTTACGCAACTTGAGGCCGGTTTTTAGCTCATTGGCTACGGCAAAACTAGTACGGAGATAGTTTATGGCAATTTACATGCAAATGATATCAACGCCAGCATCTTAATAAAAAAGTGTACCTCTTTCCATCTTTAAGATTTCAAAAAAGTCTAGTTAAAATACATAACAGTGATTTGAATAAATTAGTAAAATGAAAATTTTTTAAATTTACCGAAACAGTTTCAAAATGATATAAATAGCCGTTGAAATAGCTTTGCTGACGTTTCATAAAATTGGATGCTAAATATACTAACAATAAATGTAATTAAATTTCCTTTAATATTTTTCATTTAATGCGTTTTTTATTCAAATGTTATTATGATCAGCTTTAATTATTTTTACGAATTGTATGGCATTTTTGAAATATTTGAAAATGGAACTTAACAAACGGAAGAATCATATTTAATTAAAGTAATTCAATTAAATTTCTATTTATTTCTTAATTTTTATCAATAAATATTTTTAAAAATGACATAAATGTTTTAAAAAATATTGAAATTAAATTAAATGATGTACTTATAATTTTTTAAGAAAAATGGCAATTCTCTGTCTGCGTATACAAATGTGGATGAGATAAACCGACAAATCTCGGATACGCGAAGGCATCCTATTAAATCTCATTGTGATCCAAGTATCGTGAATATTATACACTATATAACTTACATTTGCATCAGTTTGAAATTGTTTTTTCTTTTGCATTTTTAATTATTTAATTCTCTTCTTCTTCACATTATACCTCTTTATACAGTCTTATTTTTTAATGACTAAATTGAGTGATACACTCATAATTTAAATATATATACTACTTTTAGCAACTTTTCATGTCAAATATATGCCCCAAAGTCCATATACATTCCTTAGCAAGGGTTTGCTAGATTAAATTATTACTACGAAAAAATGTTCTAGTAAATAGGCTATTGTGTTGATAATCTGGAATGCACTCCCAGAAAATACTTTTTTACGATATGCTTAGAAGAGGTAGTTTTTACACATAAATCTCTCTTCTATGCATATCGTGTCGAATTAATGACGGATAATCATCCATGATGTTTACTCATTATTTCATTAAAAATTTATAATTTCATACTTTTATATTCAGGGTATATTTCTCAAAAATAGCAAAAAATATCTTAACAGTCAATGCTTAGAGTTGCTCCGGAATTAAAACTTGAGAAGAAAAACGGTAATCAACTTAATACCAATGTTTAATTGAAAATATATTTAACAGAATAAAGGATAAAAATGCCGATAGGATCAAATTTTAATGCATTTTAATTATTATTTAAGATTTTTTAAATATTTAGATTCTTTAAATATTATATTTATTATGTAATATTTATAAAAATATGTTGAATGATAAACTTTGACCATATATTTTAAATTCTTATTCTTTCTACACACTTAAGCTATGATTATTTATCTAATGTTATCATATGAATTCACATGTTTTATTCTACATCATTATTTGCTTGATATCTATGATATTTTGCATTTCATGCATCAAAATCTAAGCACTTATGTTATAATTCTATTAATTTAAAAATTATTAAAAAAATTAATTTCATTGTAATTTTTTTATTTTAAGTAAATAATTTTATAAACTTTATTTAATAAGTATTACATAAAATATTTATAAAAATTCTGAAAAATTTTCCGTTTTGTTTTTATTTAATAATCTGTCTATTAATATTAAATCTGTCTGTATTGAAATCATTAGAATGAAATACAACATTGACTCCTGGAAATTCTTTTTGGACGTGACTATATTACGAAAATATGATAGAAATTTGTCTTAAACCACATTGAAATATATTTCAGTTCAGTTCAGTGTGATTTCTCTTTAAATAATTCGTCTTCAATTCATCGTTGCTATAGCTTGCCTTTTATTTATTTATTTATTAGGTAATTGCTATATCTGCATTACATTGCTTTGCATTTTTTTTTAACTTTTTAAAATAATTAAACACTGGTTTATTCAGGTTTTTGAAAGGTTCTTTTTTTAAAACAATTCAGCTCTATGCAACACTTTTTTCATAAGCAAAAATTATTCTGTCGAATGCTGAATAATTTTCGACATTTTTAATATTATTTTTAATTGTTGAGCAAAGATATATTTATAATGATTTGTTCACCTATTTTCGGTTGTGAATTCTTGATGATAGTTGATAATTCATAGGTTGAGAATTCTAAGTAGAGACTGCAATTCGATAGCAAATTTCTCTCAGCACATTAAAATTTTATTGCTGATAAATGTTTTGTTAAATGCGTTATCAAGTTGGACAAATTCGTCGTTTTATTTTGAAATTTTTCTCTTCCTTCGATTCAGATAACAATTGAAATAAAATTAATTGTTTTTAATTCATTTGAAAAAAATTAATTCATTTTAAGGAATTGAAGCTATGTTTCTTAAAAGATAAATGTGATCGAATGTGTATGTGAAAGTAGGAAATTTATTTTTAAATTTCTTGTTTATGTATTTTCTTTATGTAGTTTTAAACTCATGCAAATATTCTAAATTGGAATTACTAGGGACTCTTATTCACAAGTTTCTGTTATTAATTCCTTATTTAGAATGTTTTATCATGGAAATTTTTTTTATAGGATTGGTTTATTTTATTGGACAAAATAAAATTTTTATCAAATTTAAAATTTTGTGTATTGAAATTTTTATATTGATTACTGAATTTTATGATCAATCAAACACATAAGCTCTTTAACCTATAAGAATATTTCAATTGCCAATCTGTATTCAAATCTGTTGACAACATAAAATAAGAAATTGAGAAAAATGGTAAAACAGTACATATTGTATTTTAAAATTAACGTAATTTATATTATTTATATATTGTTTTGGTGGTGATAATACTTATCATACCAGAAATTTGCTTTGAATATATATATACAATTATGTATTATATTCAGCTTTGATATTAAAGTTTAATGAAATTCAGAAAGTGGATTTAATCGATGTGGAAATGTGAACTATTTATATGACAAAATGATAAATTTGCATTAATGTCTGAGAGCGAAATGTTTCACGCGTGAATGAAAATTAACTGAAACCTATTATAAATTGATAAAGGGGATAGTTGGAAAAGAAATATATTTATTTAGATATTGTGGAAAGTAATTAAAGAAGAAGCATTTCATGAACTCTATTAAATTTGTATCAATTTCCTGATTTTATAAATATTTACATTTATACCTGAGATTTAGTTCTTAGTCATAAAATTACCTACAATTGCTTTAAATTTAATTAGTTTTAAGCGATCTGCAAATGAAGAATTTCTAATGATTAAACAAAGGTAAAGTTTATGCTTATTTTAGAAACAAATCAATAGTTCAAAAATGTTTTTCACTTTTGTATATAGCAATAGAAGTAGTTCAAAGTATTGAATGATCAATTTCAGCAAACAAACGATGCTGGGATTAAATTAATTTACAGATTTTTTTTATTGATGTTAAGTTACTGCATATTAATTACATCTATCATATATTTTTTGAAAGCACGTGTTTGACTCCCATTGATTATTATTAAACTGATTATTGTTCAGTTTGAACTATTAAATTATGTATCTCAAATCGACATAGGAAAACACACTTTCCTTAAAAAATATGAGAAAAATATCTGCGAATGAAATGTCAACAGATTTTTAAAACTGTGAGTTGAACATCTCAGTAGACCCGACCTTGTATTACCCATCTTCGCATGTAATAATACAAAATTAAAAATTTGATATTGGAACTGTGCTAAGTAAATAATCATCGGCATGTGTATTAGCTTCAGTTAGGGATTCTTTTAAAATCTTAGAAAAATTAAAATAAAGCTATATAAAAAGTTTTGAAATAATTGAGACGTGTCTATTCAGCATTTTTAGCAATCAAAAATCATTACTTTTATGACGTTTTAAATTTACAATTATTTGCTTTCTTATTATCAATATGCGATATATGTGCGTGTATAACATACGCGTGAAGACATAACCTACAACTTAACAGATTTCCTTGAAAGTAAACACTTATTTTTTAGACTTCATACCTAACACGGGTGGGTGGAGTCTCTAAATCGTGCAGACCCCCATTCCATTTTCCACTAAGCTCTTTCCCAAGGGAGGGGGGAGGTTAAAGGTCCGCTTCCAGGGGCGCGAGAATCAAAGCCATTGATTCGCATTCCTCTCTTTCTCCCTACCCCATCCTAAAGACGTACCGCGTTTTTCCACGAACGCAACTACGGAATTTCTTTCTTTTTTTATTATTATAGTTTTTCTCTTTTTAAAAGAGAGAAAGAGAGCCGTTATTTATTGGGAGTTTAGTCTGCTTGTGCACTTTTGAGAAAAACTCCTAGAGGCCGGCCGTTTCTGAAAGTATTTATTTCTCTCTGGATGTATTCTCTCTACACGGGTCTCTGTTGAAATGTTATTTATATATTGGAAAATTTTGCTGCTTTCATTATTTCGTTTTCGTATTTCTGATGTTCCTGCAATTTTTCAAGTATTTAATAGCCATACGATACTTCTTCGTGTCTGTTATTTTAAAGAAGAAAATTTCAGTAGGAAATTTTAAAAATATAAAATGGTGTAATAATTGATTGGTCAGTCATCAATTTTGGAGTTTGCATGTTGCCAATTTAAGGTTTTAAGAAATATATAATTTAAGTATTTATTTTTAAATTTTATAACCCTTGTTGTAGAATCAATACTTAAAAATAGAAATTAATAAAATTATAAACTCTTATTTATATTTAAGCAAAATATAAACAACCTCTTTGAAATGTCATCGTTTTTATCAAAAAAGTATTTTCTGAATTGTATTAAAAAGTTTGGCTATTACTTGGGAATTCCACTATCAAAACGATACCAAGTTGAAACTACTAGCATATAATTTGTGGTTTCTACATTTCTGTAATTGCTTTTAATATGTTACCAAAAGCTCATCTTTCCCATAGGTTTTTCATCACATGAATACCACAGATACAACTATAAATGATGACGAGCAGTATCTATATTGTTCTTTTTCTGCTTACAAATCTTACATGTTGCAATTCAAAAACTCATTTTCACATTTGTGCTCATTTTGTGTCCACTTTCGATTGTAAGAAATATATCACTTGTTCTAGGGGGGAGGGGTAAATGAAATGATCACACACCGTTCTAAATTAAAAATTGTAGCCTTTAATTTTTATAACTTTTTTACGATATTTAAATTTAAAAAAAAAAGAATATTATAGTTTTATGGTATCACTCAACTCCACAAATTCTGCAAATAAAAATCAGTGCTTATAGTTGATATTTTTTGCTCCCTCTCCTTGTAACATGATTGATGTTTGTCGAAGGGTTTGTCAATATCAAGTAACACCGTAATTTGATGTTGTTCATTTCATAATATTTATAGATATTTTGTCGTAAAATTATATAAAATTTTACTTTCAATTCTACTGTAATCTTCTTTTTCTTAGTAAAAACTTTTAGTTTCAGGGGTCACATTTGAAAAATAATTAAGAAAAGAATTTATATTGAATAATAAATATGTCAATCTTATTTAAGAGAATTAAATTCGTAACTTTTCTGCTTTATTAGGGAATATACTTCTATTAATATGCAATCTTTCTAATTTAACACTAAACTTGTTATAGCAATTAGATATGTACACACTGTTATGGCTATAGATGTAAGTTTTTTCTAGAGAAATTTATTAGAGGTTTTTAACTGGGATTTAAAATTATCTTAATAATTTTTTGATTTTAAAATTATATATAACAACTTCCTTATTGTTCCGAGTTTATTTAGTTACACATTTTCTATAAATAAATTTAAAAATATAAAGCATTTTGTATTATACTTATGTTTTATAAGGATAATTCACAGATCACATACTTTTCTCTTTTGAATTTTTTTGTTTATTAAACTCAAAGCCCGCATTTATGATAAGCAAAGCATAATCTAGTGAATGAAGTTGAACACAGTAATTATATTTTGAATTTTTTTTCCTTCGTTTTTAGTATCAACCGATATATTCTTAAAATAACATGATTGCAAATTTTTTTTAAATGTACAACTTTCAATAAATATTTATATCAATTGATATTTATTAAGAAGTAGAAAACACAAACTGCTATGAATATATTTCCTTTTTTAAAAATCATAAAATCGACATTTTAGCTACATAATTTTAGATTCAAGAATGTATAAATAGTTTATTTAATTATTAATAAATATAGGTATGTAAGCAGTAAAATTCACTTTATTTATTTGAACAGGATTTTTTGCTAAAATAATTATACGAATTTTAAGTTACTGTATAAATTGTGTTCATGATGCTCAATATATTGAATTAGGAATATTTATATTATTATTAATCCATTAATATATAATTAATTCATTATTTTATTAACATATTAATATTTATAAATTATATTAATAAGGGGATTAGATTTTCTCACAAATCTGCGAATTATTTAAGTCAAATAAATCTGATTTTTATAAAATTAATTTTAAGTCTCTGTTGATTTAATTTTATTTCTAGTAAATACCATGAATTCCGAATATATATTGGAAAAAAACATTCTCTTAAAAAAATAATTTGTGTAAGCAACTATTGCAATTTCATCAGTTGTGTGGGTTCAGTAACATAATTGTTTATTCAGTAACATATTTGTTTATTATATATTGATTTGATTTGGTATGAAAAATTAATACAATGAATAATTTGTAAAATGTGTATCAAATATAGAACTTTCTCGTTTTTAATTATTTCTTAGTTGTAAAAAAAATCGTAAAATAGTTCAATAAACAATTAACAGGCACTGTATGCTATAGTAATACTGTGTATGTAAATTTGCTAGATTTGCCTATAGTCAATTCTTTCACCTTCACCAAAAGTGTTCAAACCTGTCTGCTTTTAACTGCCCTTAGTTTTTATTTACCTGATGAAAAAAAATTTTCTTATTTTATAAAATTTTTTAACCTAGAATCTCTGAAGAGAAATATTTTCTAAATATTAAAATGTTTCTTCAATAATAAATGAATTATAAGGACTTTTATTTTAAATTTCTCTTGTACTTTTTAAAATAAATCCAAGAAAAGAAGGATTGAAAAATATTTAGAGTTCAAATGTTTTATTATTACTTCTTATCACTTGTAAATTCATTTGATTTATCTCAGATCCTTAAAAGAGTGGAAGAGAAAATAGTATCATTCTTTATATAAGTGGGAAAAAAAAAAACTACGTGAATTTAATTCCTGTAGTTATAATTGTATTTTCGATTTGATTGAATTTTCATGTTCTTTTAACTATTTTTATTCTATTTATCATCTAGTTATAAGGGAAATTATTGCACTACTTAATTTAAATAAAAGGTCATTTGAAATTTCATTAAATTGTCTAATGGGAATTTACTGAAAGTTTTGCACATAAATTGTTGCAGCATTTATTTTTAATAATATTGAGAAATAAATAATTGAGTAATTTTTGAAATTCTTAGTTTTTACAGTCGGTATGTGTGTATAAAATTATTAGCTTTTTGCACATGAATTGTTGTAACATTTGAGTTGAATAATTTTGTATAGTAAATACTGGACTGTTTTAATTGTACTTTATTAGTTAAGCTGTATTCGCAGGCTACATAATCCATACATTCAGTCAGACATTCACATATATTTTATTCAGTTGATTTTAAATTATTCATAATTAAACTTGAAATTTTTTTGTATCTGATTATATTGAAAAGTTGAATTTATAAAATTTATTAAATTTATTACTGAACGAATTAATTAATGCTTTAATCCTTTTTATTAATAAATTGCTCATATCAATTCATGTCATTAATTTTTTTTATCTAGTTGTTTAATTGTTGTAAAGCAGTTTTCACTGCTTCAAAACTCACATTGCTAAAAAATACTTTTACAGAGAGCTTGTAAAAAAAAGAGAACTATGAATATAGGGCTGCCATATTACAATCATTTGAATGGTTGCCATATTATATATTTATGTCAATTTTTGAGTCATTATTTTACAATCTCAGGAAATTTCAAATTTTTTGCACTATTTTTATTTACAGTAAATCTTTTCAATCTCCCAATTGTTTAAAATATTACGAAGAAAGTTTCAATATAATAAACTAAATATTTAAAATTAAATAATTACTTAGATTTTTCTTATATTTAAACAAGTAGTCTTTAAGTGTACTTGAAATGGCTGTAAATTAGACCCTGTACAATCAGACCTTAATTATTAATTGTAAAATGAATTAGCTTTAATTTTTTTCAACTTGAATATTATTCAGCATTTTAATCTTTTAATTTTGAAATTTATAAATTAAATTAAAATGCCATTAATTAGAATAAGAATAAAATGATCAGATGAATTTTGCAAATAAATTATATTATTTTTCTATCTTGATTATAATATTTAACTTAACGAGTTAATTATGTCCTAAAATCTGCCCAATAATTTTTTTACTTGGTGAATTTTTTTTAAGCGTAATTTAATTTTTTACTAATAAAAATGCTTCTTTTCCTCGTGCATTACGTGTTTAAATGTATAAATTAAATTAAAGCATTATATCTATATCATTTAAATATTTTCTCCCAGTCATATATTATAATTCAGGTAATGAGAAATAATTCCCCATTAATTAAGAATAAATATAGATTTTCAGTTTCAATTTCTTGTAAAATTTGAAAATTTATTTGTAGTCATCAGTTAACTCTCTTGTTTATTAACTATGTTTTCAATGTTGATGAGAAATTCACAATATATCTAAAAATCATTTTTCCCTGGATGAATAATATTTTGAAATAATCTGTCAACTGTAAAATCGTTATTGTTATCAATTGCTGTGATTAATTTTTTTTTCCAATAACCTTCAAGTCAATACATCTATGGATAAGAAAGCTTAACATGAAGAATCAGATTTTAAACTACAAATTTAAAAAAAGAGATATTTCTAATTTTTAAAATCATTAATACTAAAAGAAATTTTATAACTGCAAAAAATAAAAATATTCATGGAAAATTGTGGGAATCTTTTGATTTAATGGCACAGTAATTAATATTGAGTAATAAATATAAATTTTAATATGTTATATAATAAGAAATCAAAAGATAATTATAGATATTGAAGAATAACCATTTATAATATATTGTTTTTTTATTTATTTCATATTACTTTCCTAAGCAAAATAATTTTAGCAAAGTACTTATTAGTTAAAAATGAAACACTAAATAAAATTTGAGAACTTATTTTTAATGTTACACAAAATAATATGCAAAAAAAAAAAAAAAAATTGCAATATTTTGTGAGTTGTTCTTTCATTATATTCGCGATATCGGTTTCTTTTATAGTTTATAAATCGTAAGAAATATGCATTCAGAAGCTCTTAAATGAATAAAATAAACTGACTTAGAGGAATTGAATTCACTTTCATCAATATTTTAATAAAAATGTTTTTAGTTTTTACTAAATTTTTCATAAATTTCAATTTGTTTAAAATCGGTATTCATAAAACTGGAATATTCATAAGAATAAATTTTGAGATTATGAGTGTTCAGACAGAATTTTAACATGATAGATTTTCTCAGGTAACATTAGAATATAGAACTATTATATGGAAATTATTTTAATGATTGAATTACTTTTATACTCTCAATTTTAATTTCATACTCTCAATTTCAACTTGGTTGTCACTACAAAAATAAAATACTTGAAATATTATGCTTGATAAAATTCAAATTATTTTCTTTTATTTATCATTGTAATTTCAATAAATTTATTCAAGCGTAATTTAAAATAAAACAGATCTTGTTAAGGTTTCTGACAGGAATAATTTTACATTTGCTTAAAGTATATTCTGTTTTGAGTACTTTCAAATTACATCTATTCATTGAATTTGTTAACTTATATGTTTCTAGTGTAATATTATTTTTTGCTAATTTCTGAACTTAAGCACATAAAATTATAAACTGTATGAAACTTCTAACTCAATTATTTTTTTAACTAGGAATCTTTTTGTTTCCTACTTGATATATTTCATTTTATTTTACTAGTTTTCAGAATTGTTTTAATGGAATCTTTTTCCATAGGATTGTTTGAAATTATGTTTTTATCACCTTTAAAAGTCAGGTATTTCACAGGTTTATGAAAAATATCTCCCTCATCTTTATTTTTTAATATATAATTGTGATTTTTATACTACAAAGAAATCATCTTTTTATCATTTTCACATCTTAAAAATTTAATGCTGTTTTCAATTTTCAACCAGATTCCAATTTCTTGAATTTGTAAGATAATTTAATTAGCATTTTAAGGATTTCTAATAATCTATATTGTTGCTATAAATGATTTTGCTCTATATTTTTAATATAAATAGTTTTAAAATATAAAAAAATATTGACTGTCTCTAGTTCTGAGATTTTTTAAATTTATGTAGATTAACTTGTTGATCAGTATTTTTAAAATTGAGCATGTTCCGTTTTCAAATTCTCAATGATCTTCAATAGTCTTTACCACAAAATGAGGATAATCAATTCTATTAAATATTCAAGAGTAATTTGTAATTTTTAACTCATAATAAATAATATTATTAAAATAGTATGAATTAATTATGCAATTTGTAGTTAGGGATTACATCACTCTAATTATAATAATAAAAATAATTTTTGCATTTACTCATTCAAAGGATATCTCTTTTTATGCACTAATTGCATCCCAGTAGATTATAAAAATTTTGTAATTAATGACGTTATACTAGTAATTAATTTTTAATTCATTTATTTTTGATTCATAATTTTTTTGATAATTTAAATGAAATATCATGCCCCACTGCTTGGATAAAGGCATGTTTGAGAAGATTCTCCTTAAAAAAATTTTTTTTTATTTATGAGTCTTTCATAATTTTATGTTTAATTTTAGTTTTTTTCAATATCTATTACTCATTTGTTTTATACGGTGACATTTTGTGAATATAACTTATAAAATTTTTTATCTCAATCAATTAAATTTAAAAAGTTATATATTTATTCATTGTATTTATAAATTAAATTGTGTTTCATCTAATTTATTTATAATGATTTATTGACGTAACCATAAGAAATTGGCTTTAAATATGTCAGTTTTATATGTCAATTATCAAATTATATAAAAAAATTTAAAATAAAATTTTAAAAACTTAAATTTGAATGGACATATTTTATTTATTTTTACAAATACCACTTATTAAGTTCGGAAAAAAAAATATTTTTCTTATTTTCTTCAGTTCTTTAATTGTATCTTCAATGTTTATGTAATATCTAAATTTTTGATAAACTATTCCTATATATAATAATGTGGAAAATGTATTCAACATAAACTTTTTGCTACAATTCATAATCAGAAATTGCATGGAATTTAATAAAAATATTCTTTTCGGCCTAGAATACCATCAGAATTTATTGCCATGTATTTATTCACACATTTGTCGTAAAATACTGTAACCATGAAATCCGATTCTACCATGCTTAAATGATTGATAATCATGGTAGTAAACGATTCGATGACTGTAATCACGCCAATTTTATGGCGAAACAATTAAGAGTCTCGTCTCCAAATAACAGTTCATGTGTCTTGAACGTTAATTGCTTTCCTTTCATTCTATCTTATGATTTGTTATGCTTTGGGAATATTAAGCAACTTTATTTCGACCACATCGATGAAAGATTCGCATACTCAGCATTCTTGTCTGGCTTCAGTTATGCATTTTACAACTCACTATTTTATTATTCATAAATGATACTTTATGCCACGTATTTCTAACTTCATGTGAAAGATTGAACATTAACAAAAGAAATTATTATTTTATGATACAAAATTTGGAAATTAACTTTTTAAATACTAAATTTTTTTTAAAATTTTATTCTCCTAAATTTTGCAATAATGCATCATGGTAATTTATTTGCATAATTTTTAGTCTAGTTTAGTTATTACGTGAGTAGATCTTATACTATTTTGATCCAGATTTTGTTTCAAATAATATTGAAAAGTTAAATTTTATAATTTATGATAGTTGAATCATTTTATTAACTTTTGAAATATATTAAATACAATTATAATCACTAACTGATGACTTATCTTCTAAGTTAATATTTGAATTAATATTTAATGATTCTGCTATTTTTACATTTCATGACAAATATCCACATATTGTGTTGATATAATATGCATTTTTAAACATGTACCAGTCTCAATTCTTAAACTATATTTCACATCTATCAGACTTTAATGTTTTTGTGTTCCTATAGTTGATGTTGAAATTATTTAGGAAAAGATAATTATGTGATTTAATTTTCTTATGATAATAACAACTTTCTTTCCGAATATTAGCTATTAGAATGATCTTAGTTTCTGAACGAAAACTCAGTTATCTTATGTTTTAAATTTCTAATCTATTTTGAAGAAAAAGTTTTCACTTGTTACTTTAATTTACACGTTTCTCAGTAGCACAATATATATATATATATATATATATATATATGTGTGTGTGTGTGTAAATTATTTTATATCTGCTATTTCGGTATTCTATTTTGTCAACTGTGATGAGTTCTTGATGATGTCATGTTTCAGCATTAAAAAATTCTTGGACACTTTTTGCGAATGTAAATTCTTACTTCTGACATTATTATTTACTTCCAATACATACTTACTATACCTATATATATTTAGATATATACTTCCAATATGTTCTTACTTTGCTGATATATACTTAGATATATTCGTACGATATACCGATTTTGCGTTATTCGATGGATAAGGTCTTATTTCATATGTACCCAGATCACTTGAAGTAACTCCTCAAAACTTTCGTCTTTGAAGATTTGTAAAGAACATTGCTGACAAAAGAAAAGTGTCCAGTTTTGATTACCTAAAAGGAAAGATTATAATCGCTATAGCAAAATATTTCCACGACCCTGGCAGAAAATGTACAAACATCTTGATAATTTCTGTGTACGATGAACGGCGCGTGTGAGGAAGGTCATTGACAAGGGCCATAAAACTTTTTGAGCATATCTTACCATTAAAGTTACCAATTTAAATTAACATTGTTTTTTTTTTAAATATTCAACATCAAAATGTGTCCATTACCTTGTATAAATATGTGTTTGTGTTTCATGTGATATTTATTATTGTTAATTGAAATATCAATGTCGTATCATTACACCGAACGTAATATGTGAACTGCGTAAATCATAGCAATAAACATAAGATAGCGAGATGCTTAATCAGCATTAAATTCTTAAGTGCTCAATGTTAACAGTATTAAATACTTATTTTTCCTGAAACATCGTGTTAAAGGTACCAACCATTAAATTAGTTTTAGTTCTTAAATTACTTATAACATGTCAAATATATAATTTGCTTACTTTCACATTTATCATCAATATCATTAGTTGACTCTAACTCTAAGAATGAGATCAACATATAACAGAATTTGATAAAAGTTTGAAACTACATGATGCCTGATTACTAAAAATTTGTACCAATGCTATTTTTCTGATAATTGAAAATGTTTCATTCTCTGGATTCAGTTTACTGTTACCTGTCATGTAATTACGAACTAAATGATATCTTCAGAAGGAGAATCCATTTCTCTTCTTAAAGCAACAGTTTGAATCGCGATATTTATTTATTTATTATAACTTTTATTTTTCCTTTGCTGTTCCATATTTACTCACTACTCTATCTTAAATCTTCTTTTATTATGCCGCTGTTAAATTGGCTTGAAATGCGAACAAGAATATTTTTATCTTTCACGAATAATTAATTTACAGACTTCTTTTGTAAATTGCTTACCACTTTATCCTATACATTAATTTTGACTTTACATATTTTATGGACGTCTTACATTCAATGTTAGTTTGTTGAAATTCCAATGAACTGCTTAATACCTTTATGTAATATTTCTAGTAAAGTAATACCAATTAGTATAAAGCAATTTATTTCATCTTTGCAACAGTAATTGCGGCCGTTAGCGTATATAAAAATATAAAATTATTTATGAAAATACGTGAGAGATCACTCCTCTTAGAAAAAAAAAGGTAATTCAGTACAAGCTTAAACTCAATCGATGGTAATCTTATTAAATATTTTGTACTAAGTGCCTGCTGCTGGAAATCTTAAAGTTATATCATTTTATGTTATTATTATTTTATGGAATTCCATTTTTCAGAGTTAGCTGAGTCTCTTCCATGGTTGTTATACCATGTAATCAGTCATTATATTAAGTGAATGTTACATGCACGTTTTATCTACTTAGATTCCTCTATATTTTAAATAGCAGTTTGTATACTGTGACTTTATAACATAAGAAGATATCAAAATATATTAAAACTGCTGATTAGTTCTATAAGCAAAACTAATTATGTATTCCGTTATCAAAGTAGTTCATAGTGTATTAGACCAGAAAAAAAAACACAATTAACAGCAAATAATATCATATTTATTTTAATATTCTTGAATATTTTATAATTAACAAAAAATTAAATGTCTTGTGATGATTTACTGAAGAGAACAATATCTGGAATATAGAATAACAATTTCTCTGAATTTTTCTTTATTTCATACACCAAATTCAAAAACAAATAAATTATATCAGACTCCCTATATGTTAAATTTTTATAAACATCTAATCTTGCAAGTTTAATATGAACAAAACATGAAACTTATTAAATTTTGCCTTAAATAATACGATGTTAAAATTTTAGATGTTTAGTTATATTATCAAGAAATTGTTTTCTAGGCATATATTTGGTTTCTAAGATAATTTTTGTATTAAAAAATTATTCTAAAAATTCAGTCTATAAAATTAAGTAGCTGCCTTTATCAAGTAAAACATTCTCAATATTTTAAATTAAAATAAACACATATCAGTAATAATTTAAAGAATTATACTAGTTTAGATGAATGTGTACTTCTGTATTCTCAATGTTCAAATTATTATAAAAAAATTAATAATAATATAAAAAAAACTATAAAGAAAAATTAAATATTATAAAAAAAAATTCCATTTTCAGTAATAAACAATGTTAATTGAAGTTCAAATTCTGTTATTGAACAAAATCTTCATTTTTTAAAATCATCAAAAGCAAGAAGGAAAGCCAAAGTAACAAAACGAAGAAACGAGATTCTGAAAAGTAAAAGCACGCGAAAAAAAAAAGAGGGTGTTGTGCTAGGTTGCATTCCATTAAACCGAGGGGCAAAAACGGGGGACCTTTAAGGTAGCAGTTTTCCGTACATCCCTCACTTGTTCCTAGAATCCGTGAACGGGGATTAAGTACAAATTGAGAAAAGTCATATAGTTGCTTATAAAAAAATTTAAAATTCTTTAAGGATTATTTTTTTAATTTAGAGATTTATGTTTTTATTGTAAAGATTTATTCATTTAAAACTATATTTCGTTTTTTTATATGCATTATATTATAAATCTTTTATGTACTCACAAAAAATTGCTTTACAATTTTTTTGAACCATTCAATAAAATGTTATGTTTTTTTAATTAATAAAATTTGCATTCATTGTATGTACATAACTTTATCTGTATAAAACTAAATTTCATGTTATTTTTAATATTATAATATTGCAATTTTTAGAAAATTTTGCAACTATTTTAAAATTCTGTACATTTTAGTAGCAGTTAACATATTTGCTTTAGAATAAAGTAAGCAATTAATCCTAATTATAAAAATTCCTAATTTTGTAAAATTTGCTTTCGTTCATTTGATGTGTTAAATTCTATATGCAGTGTTTCATAATAAAAATAAGAAATATTTTGAATGAACTTAATGGTGTGGTAGAGAGCATAAATTTTAAATGAAATTTAAGTTGTTAATAATTATCTTTTGAGTACAATTTATTGAGACATTTAAATGTAAAACTGCATCCGCACTATTCTTTTACAGTTTTCTCTGTAACATATTGCAATTTAATGATGCAACACTGATTGTACTAACTATTTTCGTCTTACTATTGTGTTATCAGATCTTGTGCAGCTTCATTCAATTAAAAAATTCTTTCAATTTTCATGAAATTTATTTTAATAATAAAAATTGAAAATATGCTCTTATAAAATGATAAATCTAAAAGCTTCATTAATTAAAGTATTAATGTAGTATGTTTGTGTGTGTGTTATGATTCATTTAATAAATTTAGATTTATATCGCATGAAAGCACTTAAGTTTGTATAATACATGTGTGTAATTTGTGTGAATTTCATTGTAATAAGATGTTTTAAATCTGTTTCCATATATCATTAAAGTTTAATAATTTTGACTATACCAAAACATTTACGTGTCCTTTATGCATTATTTACTTGAGCGTAAACATTATTGTTATGATATCTGAAAAATTTTTAATCAAATTTTGAAAGTTATCTAATTTAATAAGAAAAAATGTATGTGTGTGCCCCATTGTGAGTTAAAATCTACTATTCATTGTATCTAGTTTTAAGTGTAGAAGTTATGAAGATCATTTGCGCTTAATGATGCTGTACGTGTCAACCACTAAAAAACATTAAAATGACTAAGAACTTCTTGTTCAAACTTGTAAAGGAAATAACGAACATCGTTAAGATTTATATTTACATAAGTAAACATAATTTTACATAGTATATAGGGAGAAAAAAAAACATAATGAAGACACAGAATGTCGTAAAAATGCTTTATTACACAACAAAAGAATGTAATGAATAACTTACAAACATCATTGGAGGTTTTTAACATTGACATGAATGCACGCACATTACCCACGCGACATGGTTTGGAGAACATTTTCAAAGATACCTGACATTTGCTGCGACAAAGATTACTTCTCCAGGTCTGTTTCACAATATACTGGCATTTTTTACGTAATGCTTACCATGGTACCCAGAAAAAATAATTAAACGTTAAATGAGGTGGTCTGGAAGCCACGTTGCGGGATCACCCCCTCCAATCCCTTTGTTCCCGAATTTTCAGTCAAAACGGACAGTTGTCTGCCTTATGTTCTACCATGTTGAAACTATATACCATGCCTAATTTGTAGAAAGCAACGTTAAGCTTTTCTCCTCAGAAAAGCTTAACATTAAGTTATTCTTGAAAAAAAAGATACTTACAAGCGTCCAATAGGTGGTAAGATGTATTGCCCAACTAAACTGTCCTCGATAAATATCCACAGTAATAGTGAATCATTATTATGCTGCTTGTGGTCGTGTTCCATGGGGGATATCTAAAGCCTACACGATCGTGTTGGGAAATTGAACACTCCAACACTTGAATGAAAAGGTTTCTTATTTATTGAAGTTAACCAAACTGAAAAATTGCGTGTTTTGGTATGGAATTAACCCTTCCAAGCGGGTGAATTCGCTTGCAATAGCTGTATTGTCTCAAGATTAAATTATGTTAAACTTCACTCTGTAGTACGAGATGAACATTTGATTAAGACATTTGGTGGTTGAGGTAAGCACCCATACACTGGTAGCAGGATTTTGGTTCACATCATTCAGCATAATCCCTTCGAATGTGGCTGCTCGTGACCATCTGATGTATGGAACATGTTTCTGTTCACAAAGCTGTACTGTATTCGAGGGAAGCATTTAATGATTTGGTAGGAACTTATTTGGATTTTTTCTGATACAGCAAAACAGCAGTGCGCCCATTTCCGTCTGCTTGGCCGTAGATGAAATGAGTGTCCGCAAACGATGGGTTTGTGAGAAAATTCGTGTTTATTACAAGCAGTCAGCGTCTAAAATGAGGAAGTTATACACGTTGTCCTTGAAAGCTCACGTACACGCTTACAGCGCCACCTATCGATTGCCATCAATGCTTCTTTTATATAATATTGGAAGAAATCTGATTTTCCTACTCGTTTTTACTCCAAGTACTGGGAAACCTAATTTTTTCTCCTAATTTTAAGTCTTGAAATATGTTTAGTACTATCTTTTAGTTGATGCTAATGCCAAACTACAGAAACTAAATTTTAAGAACACAAGAAAAATACTTCAAGACAAGAAAAATACTTCAAAGCATAATTATTTTAGAATGAAAAAATCTTTGAGTTAAATCAAACAGAAATAATTAAATTATTTAATAATATTTGAAAATTGATTAGAAATTAAAAAAAAATTCTTAAAGTATTAAACAGATTTTTTTTCTGTACAAATTTTATAAGTGATTAATTTTCATATTTGAACAAAAATTGTAAATTTAAAACAAAAGGATTTCTTGAAAGGTGTTACAGAAAAATTAATGATGAAGATGTGAATGTTAGGAAAATTCGTGTGTAGAAATTTGCTTTTAAATGTAAATAACTTATAGAAACTCTATACACGATATAGATATATATAATATTCGTTGCTGCACTTATATATTTAAAATAATTTATGATTTCCGTTCATAAATAAATTCCTAAATGTAAAATAAATTTTCAATAATTTATATACATTGTAAGTTATTTATGATACACATGTAATGTGTACATCACACGTTTACGTGATATGATTAACTTCAAACAGTTTTAATTTCGAAATTTTGTTATCATTTTGTAATATCAACAATACCTTTTATTTCTATATTTGATAAATTAAAATGTTGTATCTATTAACATCATTATTAAATAAAAATTTATTTATTTAATAACATGAAAGATATTTGTTAATGTTTTTAAGTAATTAAGCATTCTGATTATTGTATTACCAAAACTCCATTATACAACCGTAATTTCAGAATAATTATATAATTGTTTACTTGCAACATTTATTGCTTTTGCTATTAACTCTCTTAATGTCTAAATGAATGCATACAGAATTATTTAATATGTATTTGGATATTGTACTGTTAATATGTTGAAAATACAAATATTTGTAACAGTTCGAACTGTGGTATAAACATTTTTTATATGTCAAAATTTATCAAGTTTAAGCCCTTAAATTTACATATATGATAGTTTGTTATATTTAAATATCTTTAAATATTCAATATCGCTATTGTATCTCATTTGTGATATTCTTTATTTTTACATATTTATCAAATCACAAATACCTATATTTTACCTCGCTTGCATTCATTTCCATTACGTGTTATTACATTTTGCTTTGTTAAGTCTAATGCTTGTCAATAAACCAAGTTTTAATATCCTTTCCAGTATGATACTGATAATTTTAACAAAAAAGGTAAACAAAGAAATCGATTTTAACTTTGTTATTTTTTAACATATGGTGGTTTTTTTAAGCGGTATTTAATGCATATTTAAACCTACTTAAAAATTGTAAATTTGACGCATCTTTTGGATAAAAATGATAAGAAAATGAAATATTGCAAAATTAAATATGTGTACTTTCGATATGTTATTTGTGCAATATTATTTTATATTATTGTTGTATACCGATATATTAAAGTAAGATTTTTAAGGAAGTAAAATATATATTAAAATGGTTTGAAAAGAAGCTTTCTCTTATTTGTAGAAGCAAAAATTTAAAAGTTAATATCTATATCCCAATTTCTATATTTCTTAACGACGACAATTATAATGAAAAAACTAAATTAATTAAAATTTTTATTTCAAAATTGATATTAAATAATTTTTTTACAAATGTTTCCTAAGCTTACATATATTTTATAGTTTACATTTTAGTCCTGTTAAAAATATTATACTACCATTTGGGAATTGTTATAAATTAATAATTGCAAACTACATAATTTTTTTAGAAAATATTAAAAAAAAATATGCGTAAAAATGACGCAAACTTAAACCAAATCTTGAAAGATTTAATCCATCACTTTTGCAATGAATAATTCAGAAAATTAAAATAATATATCTTTTTTCGATTATGATAAACAGGAAAATTCTTTCTCTTTCTGATTTTATTTGTTTAACAATATAATTTGAGAAACAGGAAAAGCTCCATAAAAATTTGCACACTAATAAAAAAAATTAAATTAGCTTTAAAGAAATATAAGTTATTTAACAAAGGTGGACTAAGTACAAAATTAATTACGTATATATCATAGCAATTTCATCGTACAGGCTTGACTCATCTTTCTGCATTCTACCAGTACTTACTTACACAAATTTAAGAGTGATAAAAACGAGATTTTAGTTAGTAATAGTGTTATGTATGAATAGCAAAAAATGTGTTATTTTAAAATTATAATAGATCTTAATTATGGTATGCGAGTTTCTGAAACTACTAAACGCTATATCTTTCTCGATTGTTGCATATATATTATCGTTAAATTTAATGATTTTTCTTCTATCTTTTATTAATTGTTGTCCATATCTTACATTATAAATAGAGGCGTTGATCTTCCAAAATATGAATTAAATAATTATCTCAGATTTAGACTAAGAAGAACATGCTAACCACTCTATGCACAATATTTCTTTCGCTTCAAGCATATGCATGTTTGGCAGACGTCCTAGTTTGACGAGGATAATCCCGGTTTTCATATAAAATCTTAATGTTCCCACTGTTTTACTTAACGTCCCGGTAAAATTAATTTCATAGACTACCAAAAAATATCTAAAAATAATTAACTGTGAATTATTAAGGATAATTACATTTTATTTATTTCTGTGCTGTAAGAAAATTATAGAAGAGCAAAGACTCTTAGTAATTTAAATGAACAAGTTCGTAATAGTGTCAAAGAAAAATGTAATGATTTTTATGAAAGATACATTGCATACTTAGACCTCTAGGAAAATAGTTTTGGAAACGCTGTGCAATTTCCATGTGTTTATCGTTCTCAAAAAGTATTAATGATTGAGAAAACAACGAAACTTCTGCTGAAATTATTAATAGCAGTCTTCTTCATTGTACCAGATATGTAATTAAACAGTGATCAGCTGTTGTGTTTGCTAAAGAATATTTGCAATCAAATCGGGAATAGTGGAAACAAGAAAAGATTATCAAAGAGATATATATATATATATATATATATATATATATATATATATATA
>JAPDSC010121110.1:0-19845 GCA_026290005.1 Latrodectus geometricus | reverse complement strand
ATACAAATGCGGGCAGAAAAAAAGTCTCATTGAAAACTTATTGAATTCTCTTTTATAAAAATATTTTAATCTTCAAAAAGGCATTATGAATTTTATTTGAATTATTTAGTTGGCTAATTATCAAAATTTATGGTTATAATTGTTGAACGACTTGGATTTAGAATTATAATACGGCTTTTAAATGAAGAATATTTTTTTTAAAAAATGCAAAAAACTGTCAAATAAGCAATTAGTTGGGAAAGAATGAATATATATTAATATGAACTATAACTAGTTTTAAAAATTCTTGATGTATCTGATAAAAAGATGGTTTGCAGCTTTTGAAACGCTATCCGAAATGAAAGGTTGCCATTTGTAAAAACTAAATTTTGAATATTACACTGAAGAACGCATTTTGATAAATTTGTCAGAATGCTTATAAAATTTGATATTAAGTGTTAGAAAATTGCATTGTAGCATATAAATAAGAAATATAATCAAGATCTGCTAAGAAATAACTTATGTCATCAAAAGAACGAAAGTGAGAAATTATGAAATTAATTTTTTAATTAATATAATTTTTTTCGTCGAATGGCAGCCAAGCAAGCTATATGGGATATGGGGTATGCTCTTTACTTTTTCAACTGAACCGCAATTTGGTTTGGAGTCCGACTTTTCTTCTAATCTTTCTTATTTATTGTTATTGAATTTTAGAAATTCCTACCTCTCATAATTCCTAATCATTAAGTAAATACGTGATTAAATCAAAGTGATTAGATCTACTTAAAATATCAAGTAATAAGTGCGATGAAAATTATTATAAATATAAACAAATTCATTTTTAATCATTCTCATTTTTTTTTTCAATTGCCAGCTAAGCTAGCACTATGGGGTGCACTGCTCCACTTTTCCAGCTGAACCATAATTTGGTGTGGAGTATGACTTCATCACTATACACAATGGCATAGGTACCCGTTTATAGGGTAGGCAATCATTCATACAAGGAAAAGACATACAGGAAAGAGAGAAAGTACATCTATGAACGAATCAGGATTTGAACCCAGGACCACCTTAATCTGATTTTGTTAGTAATGTGTTATGATATTCTATTTTAGTACTATATTTCTTAATTGAGTATAATTATTAGAGTATTTCTTAATTAATTACACTGATGTTCAAAACTAAAATAATATACAGCTTTCTTGAAGGGAATAGAAGCCACTCCTTCGAGACAAATGCAAATCATGTACGTAAAATATGTATGTTTGGGTGGTGCTAGTAGAGGCACTCGCTTTAGAAAAGCGCGTTACACAACACGCTTTTCTTTCGTTAGCACATCTCACCAAATTTCTTGGTGTTTTTGTGCATCAATCGATTGAATTCAAGTTAACTTGAATTTATCATTGTAACAGTTATCTGTTACTGATGTTACTAACTATTACAATGATAATCAATAACGTTTAGATGATGAGGTGACGAATTGTTGGCAGGATGGAAGCAGGTCAGTCTCAAACACAAATCTGTAGAGAATTCAAATTAGAACGCAGCGTCGTGAGCGACTTAGGAAACAATTTCTGTGGGCAGATGTATTGAATGAAAGCCTTGACAAGGTCATCCAAAAGCCACGAGATGATTGACATTTGTGCATTCTAACAGGCTACCGCTTCTCAATTCTGTCGTGATTTGTACACTGTCACTATTTTAAGGGTGTTTGTTGCCAGAAGACTTCATGAGAGAGGGTTGTACGGACGAAGACCTGAAATTTGCTTCCCTCTCTTCTACGCACAGAAGAATCCATTTACTATACTGCAGAGAGCTTAGAGGTTGGCAGAGAGCTTAGAGGTTGAAGAACAGATCAATGAGCAATCATTCTCTTCACTAAGTCCCAGTTCAGCGTAACCAGATCCTCCTCATGCACTCATACGGAGAGAACTAAGCTGCCACCACCTGCCCTCCATTGTCCACGAAAATGACCATTATGGAGGCGGAGGTTTAATGGTATGGTCAGGCATCATATTAAATGGCTGCACACCCCTCCATATCTTTGACAGAGGCAGCGTGACTGCTGCGAGGTAAGTATGGGGTTTAGGAACCTTATATTAACCTTTTCAGGGACGCAGTTAGTATTGAGTTCACTTTAAAGGACGATAGCAGGTCAATCTGACACGTTAGCCTGGTTGGTTAGGGCATCATTCTCGTTCTCGGAAGGTAGTGAGTTCGAATCCTGGCTTAACCAAAGATCCGTCATGTTCACTAATGGCGAGTGGGGTGCGTAAAATATGTCGGATAGCAATATCCTCCCTGTTCCCATTCCAAATTAATACCTCTGGGGGTAGTTGGAGCCAGGCTATGAGTCTTCTCTGGTTTCAATCTCTAAATTGGAAGATCCAGATGGTGCTGCCCTCTATGAGCCAAAAGTCATACTTCTTTCTTCGCATGAGGGTGCTCTATTCAAAAATGGAAGACGCTCATTTTGAATTCATTCGCCAGTCTCTGACGGCCGAGCTTGGCGCTGTCAAGTGTCATTAGTAACAGGACACAATAGCGCGAAGCCGCATGACCTCTTCTGGTTGACCAATTTCTTGAAAGTAGGAATATTTGCCTGATGGATTGGCCAAATAATCTCTAGATTTCAATTCAGTGAATGTCTGGGATACTCTGGGATGGCAACTGCAAATCGCCAACCCCCTACGAGAACCATCGAAGTTCTCTAGGGAGTTATTAAGTGCCATATTTTAAGTATATTACGGTGTGAGGCCTGTGTTTCTGTAAAAAGGGGCCATATTCCCTATTAACCCATTTAATTGTATATATTATGAAACCGCTATTGCATACCTTCCGGCATCAATGAATATTACTCACGGTCAGGAGTGTTTTATAAATGTTGCTTGGCTATTTGTTTTACTATATATCAATGTATGTATTTATCAAATTTCATTAAAATCGTCCAGGGTCTGCAATTATGGAAATAATTAAGAGATAATATAGACAATTATGGAGACCAAAGTTTTCTTAATTATACACACCAATGTATCATAAAATAATTTGTTGGGATGGCTATGTTTGATCCCTCATAGGCGTACTAGACTTTGAATGATTGAGAAAAAAAAAATTATTTCGATTAGTAGACTTACGATTTTTTTCTTCGTTTGATACAAACAATAATTCAAATTTTTAGATAATATATCATGAAATATGCTATATATTTGAATAGCATGTGTTGCGTGTCTGTGAGAAAGAAGGTTAACAAAATGGATATACAAATTTCAAAACACATTTGTTAAATAAATACATTAATGACTATATTTAAAACAATAGGTTTTAAACTAATGACTATATTTAAAAGCAACCATGAATTTTCGAATAATTTATAACAAGCGTAGAATTCAAAGTCCTAAATTCCGAAATTTAAAAAAAAAAAAAAAAATTCGATGTTTTAATCTGTAGAAAAAATTCATAATACAATTTCCCATGGGGAAAAAAATTGAATCCCGATTTTTATAAAAAATAAACAAATGACGCTTTTCAATTTTTTAAGTACTTGCATACTAATAATAAGTAATTTACCAACATATAAGAGTAGTTTTGAGCTTACTTATAGAATAATTAGAAGTACTACTTTCTTTGAAGTGAACGGGTTCGATTCCAAATGGCCGAAATTGAAAAATGCTTCTATATACACGTCTGTCAGCGAATGTTCTGGATAACGCGCGCGCGAGTGCACATGGACTGTCTGAAAAGACTTTTCCGATGGAAATTTCGAAGTGGATATTAAAATATCTTATAACAGTTTTAAAGTATTAAGCAGCCTATTACAGAATGTCAAAATAATTAAATATTTATATTTTGTGATAATTATCTTAATGGTTAATTGATATATATATATATATATATATATATATATATATATATATATATATATATATATATATATATATATTACTAGCTGTACCCGTTCACAGGTTCTGTGTTTAATTTGGATATTTGTTCGGGAGCACCTAGAAACCAAACTCAAATTTAAAAAAAAAAATTCAAAAACCTTCCTAGGGATATACCTAATAATTTCCCAAATTTTCATGGCTATTGGATGCATGGTTTTTGAATCTATCGAGTACAGACTGACACACATTCATTTATATATATATAGATTATATAACTATAATATATGGAAATATACCGACTGAAATGAGTTAGGACAGTCCTGTGCAATATGATTTTCGAAATAACAATCGAAGTACATTTCCCATTATGTATTTTCAAACAAATTTGTATAAAACTGCTTAATTATAAATGAATTTTTAAATTTGGGGAAATGATATTCCTGTACCAAAATGCTCATTTAACAAAAGATTTAAAAATAAAACAAAAAAAATCATAAAAGAATCAATCCGGTCAAAAGAAAAAGAAATAATAACAAAAAAAAAACATTTTTTTTTAAAAGTGTAGGTTCATTGTTCCAGTTAATTTAAACTTCTGACAAAGAAGCCATCTCAAAGTGACATTTCAATTATCTCGCATCAAATAACGCCCAAAACAATGCTACGGGGTCTACACGACAGTTCACACGGAGACAGCCTACCAAAAAGGCGCTATTTGAGTTGGTGTTTCTCAAATCGCGCCAATTACAGCAGAACGAATCTCTTCCTCTTATTACCAAGCATCTGACAATCGTTTTCGCTGGAATAAGAAGAGAGAAAGCATGTTCGTTGAAAGCGTCATCTCTTTTAAGATGCTCTAATTAGTATGTAATTAGCTTAATTACAGACTCCCAGTCTTTTCCAGGGAATAAAAGGCACTACAGTTACTGCACTACCTTTTCCGGTATTTCCCTTTTCAGGATCTGAAATTGCGTAGGATCTGCAAAGAAAAGGAAATACCTCCGTTCCGGTTAAGGGTTTTAAAAGATTTCTTTCAACCTATTTCCGCTCGAATTCATGTGGTTAAAAAAGAATAGAGTTTGCATTCATTATTCTTTTAATTTGGTTATAACATATTTGTAATTCCGCAAGCATACAGGAAATAAGATAATTTAAGTAATAAAACACATTATATTACTGATATATATATAAAATAGAATGAATTTAATAATACATATATTAAATCTTATACACACGATTTTAGACGTTCCATATATATATATATATATATATATATATATTAATAAAACAGTATTAAATAAGATAATTTTATTTTTAATGTCTGTTAATTAACCGTTTAAAGTATTATTAAAAACTCAAATAAAAAAAAATTAAAATTGTGTCCTTGCCGATTTAAACTAACCATAAAGTGGATGTTATGATTTATTTATTGCTTGTATAAACAATCAAATGTTAATATTTAATGTACTTTACATGCTACATGAAATAATTTTATCTTTACTCAATGATGAATAAGTATTTATTTTTTAATAGCGGTATCAAGAGAGAGACATTTCCAATAATATATAAAATAACCCATCCCACTGATATATTGGCCAACATTTTCTTTCCAACTGCTCACTGAAGAGCTCATCCCACTGACAAAGTGACTTGTTTTGGATGGGTGGACAAAATTGCATATTCAACACTATGGGTGAAAACGATTATTTGTTGAACTCACAGACCAATCATAAGTAAAATATAATGACATACACATGATCTCTCAACTGTAACGAAAGAAGCAACCACTTTATGGTTAATAAGATTTTCTTAATTCATCTTGCTTCAAGATATTTCATATTTCTTGAAAATTAAATTTGAAATATATGTAATTCAAAAATATCACACACGTAAATATTTTGCATAAATAATAAGTTTAAATATTTGTCTATTTCGATGTAGATTCAGTGAGATGGTTCAAAGTTTGTCTTAACTTTAACAGCTTTGATATAGATATTACAATGATCTTCTCCAGGTAAATTTTTTGAACTATTCCTTCAACGTTTATAAGTTTATGCTTGGTCTTTCGTAACTAAATCGAATTTTTATTAACTATTTCTTATTTCTGAGTAAGTTATAGAATACTCAATTGTCCGGTCGTTTGTTGCTTCGAAGGATCTTATATAGGTAAATGTTTGAGTAATTACAAGTCATTCAAAATTATGTCTTTTCATGACCTTCAGACCGAAAGATCCCAAGTTCAATACCATACACGCTTATGCAATTAAAAAAGGATGGTATACTTCTGCCTTATGCATTCTCTCAGAATGGGTGCTTGAGAATTTTTCAGGTTTCCTCCCTAGCGATATGCAAATATGGTCCATTAACTGTGAAATGCTTTTCTAGGGAGAAATTGTGCAAGAGATATTAAAATGCCTTATTATGCCTTAGGTCATTAGATTGTCCACAACGTAGAATCAAAGTAATATATAATTGTTTTTTTCTTCAATACACAAATAATGACAAATAATTCAAATAACAAGTATTTCAAATAACAAATATTTCAAATAACAAGTATTTTAAACTACATGTATTTTAAATAACAAGTATTTCAAATAACAAGTATTTTAAATAACAAGTATTTTAAATAACAATTATTTTAAATAACAATTATTTTAAATAACAGCTATTTTAAATAACAAATATTTTAAATAACAATTATTTTAAATAACAGCTATTTTAAATAACAAATATTTTAAATAACAAATATTTTTAATAACAAATATTTTAAATAACAAGTATTTCAAATAACAAGTATTTCAAAAACAAATGAGGTATTATTTGAGTGACTCAAATGATAGTGATTCAAATAACAATTTAAATTACAAGTAAAAGACATAATTTTTAGACTTACACTGAAAAATGATATTAGATGGAACAAAAAGAATAGAGACAAACATTTGAATACAACTTATTTTATACAAGATATACTGAAAACAACTTATTTTGTAATTAAATTATTTGCATCTAGCGTCTCCTATAGCTTAAACTAGAGTGGGACATAGTACAGACAGTACAAAATGTAGGACAGTAAAAAATGACAAACCAAATGAAAAATCTAGTATTAATACCAAATAATGATTAGTAATACAGTGAAGGTTTTCACAAAATGCTCTACCATTCAAAATGGTATAGTTTACTATTTTATAGAATTTAATAATATAAAATAATTAATATTAAGTTGGGGAAAAAGTTATCCATTATTTTTTCGGTAGACGTCTGTAGTGATCGATATCTCGTGAGGTATCTATCAAACAATTTCAGATTTATGCTCGTTGGAAAGGTGACATTTGACGCTATAATATCATCTTGCGGTTTTTTGTTTAATTCTGTTACGAGTACAAGGTTTCAAAAATGGAAGACAACAAACAGAAAATTCGATACATTTCCGTTTCTCTCTTGTAACTGCGAAAAAGATAGCCGGGTGGCTAAAATTGTGAAAGGTGTTTATCGTCCTATATAAGACTCTAACAACCAGTTACGTACAATTTTTGTTTCGTCGATTCCGATTGGGTAATTGGATCCTAAAGATGCACCTCGCATGGATACAACATCGTCGAGAATGTCAATAAAATATCAAAAATTATCAAACTTGACAGCATGTCAGCAGTCGTAGCTTCGCACAAGACCTAAAAATCTACATGAAAACTGTTTTAAACCTTTTTACAAAGCGAATCTGAAGGAAGTTACAAAAAGTTCACGTAAAAATAATGGATTTCTTTTTCCCCAAACTAATATAAAATAATCAAAAATACAAAAGACTAATGTGAACCGGATCAAAAGTTAATAGATTCTCAATTTATCACGCCATCGAAGTTGGAATTCAACTCATGAACTCTCAAACCCGAGTATTAATAATTCAGCTACTAATTCGCATTTATAGTGAAAACTTTCTGGCATAACATCATTTAAAAATAATCATTTTGATGGAATTCTAAACAATCTTATATTCTAAACATTTTATTCAAGATTTACACAAGGAGTTTTTGCAAAGTCTCTTGCATTTGTGTTACATATAAGATTGGAAGAACGGGTGGAATTCATTATTCTTATATGAACTTCAAGATTTATTTACATGTTTTTGATAAACTTTGTGCAAACAATTTCAAACTTTCTTTTGCTGATCTTTAGCCTCTGGATTCCTAACATACTGGTCAATATCGGACATTTTTGTCGTTTCAACGATATTTTTGACGATTTGCGAGGTGCATCTTTAACATCAAATATACCTGAATGGAATAGATAGTAAAATTAAACGTCTCTTACAGTCTGTTATAATATAGCTAAAAACAAAAAATATTTACTGAAAAAAAACGCATGCATAACTTTGCAGTAGTTCATATACTACAACTAGATGTCGCTGTTGTTTACTGGAGTTTAATATTTTAAAGCTAAAGTCTCTTATTTAACCAAATGTTTTCTAAAAACATACCGTTTTACTATGACTCGCATTGTTGTAATCTAGTAATTTTTTTATTGGTTATGAAAATTTGGTAAAAATTTACTGTACGGTCATCCTGGCGACTTTCAAAAAGTTGCCAAAAATATCGCCATTTTGCACAAGCAAGGTCTAAAAATAAATAGAATATTGAAAAATCGGAATCCTTTATCTGCGATTGGTCGAAATTCTTCATCTACGATTGATCGGTATTGGTTGGGTTGCCAAAAAATGTTATTTATCGCCAAATGTCGAAAAATTGCGCCAAGGGTTACCATACAGTAAATCTCAGCCGAAAATTTTATGAATGAATATTTTATAAGATTGAGATGATTTATAATAATACCCATTATTAATAAACCCATAGAAAATTTAATGTACTTTGTATATTGACTTGTGTAGTTGAGTTCAATATAAAATATAAATCATTAAATACAAGAATATAGATTGATTACAGAAAATTAAGCAACATTGACTAGAAAATGGTTTGCTAATATTTTCTTCACTCGCAATATAAATTTTACTTACGGAATATGTAATAACATTGATTATGATAAAGCTTCGAACAGTAAATTATTAAAATGAAGCTATAATTAAGTGAATACATTGAGAAGGAAACGTTTTGAAAGACAGTAATAAACTTATTTGGATAATATGTACCATTTCTTTTGAAAAATTTACAAATTTAAGGCACCACATTTGCACGATATTCTATCTAACCGTTTACGAAACTCGGTCTCCCTCTCCATATTTCAAATCACATTCAATTTGGTCTTCAAACTCAGCTTCATCATCTTGCTTTTTATTTAATTTTTACCCCGGAAATAAAAGGAAAAAATGTGAAGTTCTCCTATCTGGAAATTGGAAGAAAAAGAAAATCTTCGGGGCAAAGAGAGGCTGAGAAAGAACAAAAAAGAAAATAAATAATTTTCTAAAAAGAAAAGGGGGAAAATACAGCAAAAAAACTTCAGTTGAGAATGAGAAAGGGAAAAAAGAAGGGGAAAAGAATTAATGGAAAGTCCCTAGGGATTTTTCTGCCAAAAAGTGAACTTTCTTTTAAATAATACGAAAGATAGTTTTGAAGACTTCCTTTTCTTTTTTTCTGATGACATATATCTATCTGGAGTTCTCTTTACATTTATATATATATCGAAAATTATTCTCAACAAAAACTTTTGTTTCTGGCGTGAAGGAAGCCTTCTACTTTTACTCGTGCCAGTCGCCATATTTTTTTTTTTTTTCATTCATGCATTTATTTATTCCGCGAATTCGGGATATATTTTGACGGCTTTCTTTGTGAATTTGGAAGGGAAAATTATAGCGGGAAGGGAAGAAATATTCTTTTTTTTTGTTTTATTTTCGAAAGAGAAGGAAAGATTTCATTAAAAATGGCGTTTGTCGAGCTCAGATGACTACTAAGAGAGTAGTCTTCTTGAGGAAAGCCGTTGTTTTACAAACGTTGGCGACAAGTTTCGATGGAAACTGCTCATGTGGAACTTTGTCAAGAAATTGGATGTAGTCGTGAATTAAGTATTTCGCTTAGAAATTGTTGTCCATGAACAACGATAAATTAAACATATTTAAAAAGTAACTGAAAAAATATCGTAAATGTAGCAACTTTGGTAATAGGAATATTTTAAATTTTCATCAAGGAAATTTACAAATTTTAGTTAAACGGATCTTAATTGTCCTTGGACACATATAATTATATTTTAATATAGAACTATATTTTTTCAGTGTTATCAACAAAAGAATGTATAATACCTACAAGTAACATGTTATTAAATAATTTTAAAACCAATAACACAAACTTTTTCAACAAAAGATTTGTTAATGAAACTTTTTGGCAAGCAACACTTATATTTTATAAATATATGTGTTATGAATAGATATATAGATCGTTAATTAAAATGCACAACATTCGAATAATTCTTTTCCATTTGCTTAAATAAATGTGAATTTTTTTTTTTTTTTTTTTTTTTTTTTTGGCATTCGACAAATCATTTTTAAATGTTTTCTAAGAATTATTGGTTAAGAAATCTTGTTCTACATTTCCTAAATATAAAGCAAAAATTAACTACTAAATTGATAAACATAATAAGTTAATGGAAATGTTTAACCAAATTAAAATAAGGAAAAGTTACATTTAAAATGCCAAAATAAATAAAATGAACCGAAAGCCTAGAGACATGATATAATCCTAGAGACATGATATAACCTAGAGACATGATATAATCCAAAAGAAGGCATGAAATAGTGCTGCCAAAAAATCACTTTTTGGCAATCAATTCAACATTCGCACTGATTTCGTAAGAGTTTTCCTCTTTTCAAAACAAATGAAATAGCCAAAATAAAACCCCACGTAAGCTACGAAATGTGCCAAAACAAATAACATATATATAATTTGCTGGTAGCTATTTCATTTTTCACAGTAGCAGTTCAAACTTGTTTCTGCTTTCAAAACAAATAACATAAAATATGTGAAAGCAAACAGTATTAAACACTTCAACAGAAACAATGTGAAATAAGCCTAAAAATAATGTTTTACACCTGACAAAATATAAACTGGAAATCATGCTAACATTCATGGTGATTTTAAAAGCGCTTTCATGTTTATACTTAAACAAAAATATCAAATGGGATCAGATTTACTGTAAGGTCACCCTTGGCGCAATTATTTCCAAATTTGGCGATAAACAATATTTTCTGGCAACCCATTTTTTGCACAGGCAATATTTTTCAATATTTCGTTTTTTTTTAGATTTTGTTTGTGCAAAATGGCAGGATTTTTCACGCTATTTTGAAAAAGTCACCAAGAGTGACTGTATAGTAAAGTAATTAATTAAAAGTAATTCCTATATTTTACCACTGCAATATGCAAAAAAAGCTTTTATTACTTCCAAATAAATGGTTGATTTGCATGTTGTAAGTTATACACTTCAATAAAAATATGTTGGTCTTAATTATATAGCTTTCGCTGAATTAAGATTTATTTTATCCAAACCATATATATATATATATATATATATATATATATATATATATATATATATTCATTCCATTTCAAAATTTTGTAATTTATTTTATACTGATTTAAACTCTTATTGTCTATGCACTTCACAATCTCACGACTATTCTACCTATATTTGTTTGTATAAAAATATAAAACTACGTCTGTGTTCTCTTAAACTTCATTTACTAAGAATCGTTTATATGTAGTCAGTCAATTGATTAATTTGATATATTTATATTTATTTCACTTTCTCAAAAATATAAGAGAAATAATTTTTAGCATTAGAAGTTCGCATTTATCAGAATTCACATTGAAAGCTTGTCTAATATCTTAATAACCTCATCGATATGATGCTTATATCATTACAAAGCAGGTTTTTTTTTAGATTTTTGTAATTAAATGAAAATAAATTCTCATTTACATCAAAAATAATTATTTTTAATTAAGATAACTAGAACTGGAATAGCTGGAAGTATGGTAATCTTTATTAAGGTAATTAAATAAATATCAATTATTGTTTCTTAACGCATACGATAACACACGCATATTCCTGTGTTCATTTGGAATTTTGATTGTATGCCACATAAAATATGTAAGGCAAGAGTATATATTTATAACCAACAGTGAAAATACATTTATGTATTAATATATGATGTAACTCATACATCCACATAAAATATACATGTATTCATGATAGAATGTTAACAAATGCTAGCAAAACATGGGTAGAAATTATTAAAATTATTGATTGTTTATTTAGTTTTGGAATACAAGTTCGAACCTATTATTTTAACCAATGTCTAGTTCATGTGTCAACTGTTCAAAGCCAATAAGGCAATGCCACGTATTGATTGCGTACAAAGTTTGGGAACATGAGGAATCAAGCAATAACTCCTTCGTTTCTTCAATAAATGAAATACGCGATTCATCTGACTTTAAAATGTGCAAGCCAAAATCATTCTTTACTTTAACTCTTTACAAATTGAGTTAACAGATGAATGTTTCAGGTCAAAAGTTTTTCGAGGTTCAATTCCTATTTAAGGCACAGTTTTTACAGTGGTTTGGAATCTATTTAAAATTGTAATGAATGTTGTGCTTCATTTGAGTTCAAATATTCAGAGAGCGATTCTTAAACTGAATCACATTTAGTGTTTTACGTCAAAACTTCGGATTTAGTGAATTGCTCACGTGTTATTGTTATCACGTACCTAGAATAAAATGAAAGCATAATGAACATCAGTTGTTACCGCTACTCATGATCTAGAAAGCATTCATGATCTAGCAACTGAAGTATTAAATGAAAAGAAATTCGAGATGTTCTGTGTTCTAACGAAGTCTAAAGACTTTGTCTAAAGACTTTGTTTGAAGAATGGTGGCATATGGTGTAGTGACATGTGATGCATCAGGTTGTACGCAAATGTTTTGTTTCCAATGCTGAGCACTGGGTATTTGATTCTTCACCATAACAGAAATTGCTACTCATTCAGTGTTACCCAGTGGGCACCTGCGAATGAATTCACGGAGGCACTACTCACGTCACACCACCTCAAATCATTCATTCATCTTAGGAGAAAGGGCAAAGAGAAAGAAAGGGAAAGAAAACGTTCATTCCTGAGTCAGTATTCAAACCCGGGACCAAACAGCCTAGGAGTCAGTAACGCTAACCACTCAGCCAGCGGCCAGCTTGTAAAAATATGTTTTATAGCATTAATAATACAAGTCCCATGCTATAATTTTGACACCATTTTATCGATGATAAAACGAAAAACTTAAGCGGAAAACTAATTTTATTGAAAGATATTTTATATAATTTCAGACATCTTTTTTTTATCAACACGTACATAAATATGCTAATATAATTCAAATTTTAATTGTGCATGATTAGAGGGATATAACATGATCAAATTAGAAATAAAACTGTTGTTATTTGACACTTGGCAAATCCAAGTCTGCCCGTCGAATACTGGCCGAATAAGTCAGAATGAGCATCTTCCGTTTTAACAAAGCACTCTCTTACAAGGGTCGAAGTACGACTTGGCTCATAGATGGCAGCACCATCTGGGTCTTCTAATTTAGAGATAGAACGCCAGGGTAGACCCAAAACCTTTGGCACAGAGCAGAGGTGCCTAGTTGCACCTAAACCCAACTAGAAGACCCAAGACCTGCCTCCAACCACCCCCAGAGGTACTAATTTGGAATGGGAACATGGAGGACATTGCGACAACGGCATATTTTACGCATTCTAGTCGCCATTTGCGAACACCACCGTCTTTTGTCTGGGGGAACCGAACCCACAATCTTATGATTGCGAGACTGATGCATTAACCAACTAGGCTACAATGGCCCTGAAAATAAAACTATTTGACAAAAATTGAAAACATTAAGTAAATGATTTGCATTCAAATTATAATTACTTATAATTACTTCTGCTGAATTTAAATTTTTGAAAAAAAAATGCATTTTGAAAAAGTCATTTTGAAATAATATATTAAAAGATAACAATAAACAATTTTAAAATAACAGTTAACGATGATATTTTTCAAATTTTAATGCTTATAGTTAAAGAAAAATATTTTAGAATAACTCCTTTTTTCTAAATAACGAAAATGATTTCTGAATCTAAAAGAAGGGTTGCCAGGCAACGGCATTAACTTAAAATCATTGAAACAAAATCCAAAGCGTTATTAAGGAAGATGATAAGGTATGTTATAAAAAACATAATTTCACTGAACATTTTGAAACAAATGTGAAAAATACTTTTCATATGGAGGGAAATTACAGAAAACGGAAAACCTAGTTTTAATTACATTAATTCGCGTATTATTAACACATCAGAAGGTTCTAAACTTTTGCCAAAAGATAAGAATTCTGGAGAGTACTTTTTAATGTCTTCATATGTTTGTGTGGGAGGGGGAAATGTTACCCATCCAGAGGAAAACCATCAGTTTGAAGGTATTCACTTTGATTTTGTTTCCGAAAAAGTTTTTTTTTCCTATCCTAATTTCATTTCGAACAGAAATGTTGAATCTTGTTTAATTCGAAGTAATTTTCAAAGTTTAATTTGGTGAAAGTGTTGAAATGGTAATATTGTGTAACTATGACAGGTTGTTTGGGGTGCTCTTAATTTTTCTAATATTTATGGAAATTAAAGCGGAAGAAAAATTAGTCTGAAACGTGTGCATTGTTTGCTATCTTCAAAATGTTGGAAATAAAGAAATAGAGGTCCACAAATTAATTTTTTTGAGATAACTTCGAGAAAGTTTCTAAAAAATTATGTTTAATTCTAAAGTTATTTTTGAAATATGTAAAAGCATTTTATTGTAGGATTTTGTTTAAACTTATGTCTTGCTAACCATAAAGTGGTGGTTTCTTTCGTTACAGTTGAGATCATGTGTACGTCACTTTATTTTACTTATAATTGGCCTGTTAGTGAAACAAATAATCATTTTCACCAATAATGTTGAATATACAATTTTGTCCACCCATCAAAAACAAGTCAATGTGTCAGTGGGATGAGCTCTTCAGTGAGCAGTTGGAAAGAAAATGTTGGCCACTATCTTAGTGGGATGGGTTATTTTATATATCATTGGAGATTTGTCTCTCTCGATACCACTATTAAAAATACATACTTATTAATCATTAAGTAAAGATAAATTTATTTCATATAAAGCACATAAAATATTAATATTTGATTGTTTATGCAAGGAATAAATAAATCATAACATCCACTTTATGGATAGTTTAAAACAGGAAGGATGATTTAAATGTTATATTATTATATATATACCTTTTAAAATATTTCGTAGATTTTTACTAATTCCAAAATAAGGTTTGGGAATAATTAAAATTGGTTTTAAATAAAACAAAACCCGGAAAACTTAAATGCAACTAGTCTTGCATCAATGTCACGTAGTATAAAATTGAAACGCGGTTATCAGGGTTTCTTCGCAGATGAAGCAAAAGTAGCAGATATTGAAAATGGGTGATTTGTTTACGGAGACAAATATCGCTAAACTTTGCACAGACCGACCAGCAATATTTCTCGATATAAAATTTTAACACATCAAGTATTTGGCAAAATATTGAAACTTTATATATTAAATATTTAGCAATAACGAAATACTAGATATAAAAATTCATAAAACTATTCATTACGAAATTCATTAGTACCTAAAAAATAAGTCTGAATTTTCAAAAATGGGGTTAGTTAACTTATTAGTTATATAAGCGATCTGATGAATTAAAAAATTTATAAATTGGTTTCAACAATTCAGTAATAATTATTCTAGACTTAGTAATAAATGCCATATAGTATTTGTAAAACTATAAATTTCTCGGTACATTTCAAAATAGATCTGCCAGATATTATCAATTATTTAGGTACGGTGAAATAATGAAAATAGCTAATTTGCTATCAATAACTGTGTGCGTGTGAGAACGCAAATAATCGAATATAAGTTGGAAATTTACAAGTCCATTATGCTTAGCAAGTAACGGAACTGTTTCTTTTACTTGCACTGTTACCTCATCAATTACTCTGCAAGTTAATTGAATAAAAAGACGATTCTATTTCCATTGAATTCCATTAATCAATACTATTTCTTTATTTATATTATAAATCGCGTGCGTAATTGTGAGTGTTGTATTCAGTTAAATTTCTTTGTACTAAATTCCCAATGTTTTGAATATGTTTATAGAATATCTTTCTTAGAATAAAAAGGTTTTGATTATAGTATAGGTGAATGCAATTTTAGCTGGTTAGCTCTTAAGAGAGCTTAGTGACAAACTGAAAAAAGGCGCCAAGGCAGAACAAAATGGCGAAATAAGAATCCCAGAAATAGGTTTATCATAACTAGTGTATCAAAGGAGGATACTAGTGAAATTTATTGCCAACCAAAATTATTCACGCCAAGGGTGTGTGGGCTCTGCTAGGATCCAACCATTTTAGCTTTATTTATGAATAATTAATATCAATTTTTGATTTTATTAAAGTATTTCAGATGGAGATGTATGTGATGGTTAAGAATCTACTTTAAGTTGTTGGTTTTACGCGGTTGAAGTTAAACTATTTATGATGTATGTACTAAGAGAGGTTGAAGAGTACCACTATAAACGAAGCAAAACACAAAATAAACAGCATTTTTTTTTCACTCAAAACAATCACATCTCTGATAGTGCTTCCATTATTCACAGTTTGTGGACCAGCATTCCTAGGCAATCACAACTTTAAACTCTTAATAATTGTTCATTTTCATGTCGATTGTTCAATTGTTCATTTTCATGGAGAAGATTTATATCAATATTTTCTGAAGAACTTTCAGCGTTTTCCTGAAAACAGCATTTAGTTCTATTAGACTGACCCATAAAAACTGTTAATTTCCAAAAACATTTACCCCCAGAGTTTTGAGTATGCTATGCATCCTTCATAAAAAACCATCAAATTCTTATTTCATACTGTTACAGACTTATCTAAATTCCAATTTTCATACAGTACCGAAATAAATGGCAAACTTATTATCTTAAAGAATCCTTCATAGTTAATTGTTTTCTGAGTGTTTTGGTCTTCTATAAAATTAAATGATTTTTACCGGGACACATGAAGTAAGCAGGTCGGGACTCTGAGATTTTACCGGAAAAAACTGGACGTCTAGCAAGGATAAGCATTATGTATGTCTACAGTTGTAACGATCATCTATTCAAATTATATATACTTAAACTAAGAACATTGTGTATAAAATAATTTATAATTCAAAAAATAAATTTTTAATTTCAAAATATGTTTTGCAGTGATTGTATGTTTTACAATTCATTATTTGCAGTAAAATACTATAAAATTAAAAGGTTTTAAGCTATCCACCCTGCTAATGGTCAGCGTCTAGTGGACTGCTAATAAGGAGCTCCAGGGTTCGAATCTCGGTTCGTACATGGATGTATTTTCTCTCTCTCTCTCTTTGTCCTTTCCTTGTATGACTGGTTGCCTACCCCATACACGCGGGTTACTATGGCATGTGTGTCTTGGATAAGTCGGACTCCACATCAAATTATGGTTCAGTTGGAAAAATGGAGCAGCGCACTCCATATTGCCAGCTCAACTGGCACTCGACAGAAAAAAAGTTTTAAAAATATTGTTTAATTTATTCATAAAACAAATTATCTATCATTTTTAAAACTTTTTATTAAAGTATTTTTCTCTTTTTATGGTTTTATTTATTAAAAATATTCAGTTAAAACTTATGAAAAATTCTTTGCTTATTTAATACTTTTTTTATTCATCGTGATTTTTATATACACAATTTTTTGCTTTAAATTTGGAAAACATTTTAAGTCCAGTCCTCGTATTATTTATCGAAATCCGTTCCAATAACAAACATGTTTGGCTAGACATTTTGATTGGATACTGAAAACTTTATATCAAAACGCAGTCTAGTCTAAGTTTAGATTGGAAGAAGCAATAGATTGGAAAATCTAAAGGTACAACTCAAATCAATAGTTTAATGATATTTCTTAATTCTTTTCTTTCAAATTAATCAAAATATTATACTAAATATTTCAAAATATAAAATTATTTTCTAAGTTTGTTCAGCTACTTTGTATTTCATAATTTTGTCAAAATATATTTTATGCTGGATTATGCATATCTGCTTAAATGTACAAAACAAAAGATGTATTTATAAATAATTGTAAATTATCAATTTATACATTATAATCAGCATTTTAAAATTAATTAATGTATATATTGTTTTGGTACATCAATAAATAAAAAATAATTCACACTCTTCTTATAACACATTAAATTTATATTCACAAAAAATCACTATGTATTAATTAACTAATGCTTAATTACATTTGTGAAAATGTAACAATAGTAAGTCGTTACTTCTTTTTAAGGGAAGACATTATCACCTGAGTAAAATTCTATTGATCAAAAAGAAAATGTCTCTAAACAACACAGTTTTCTGCTAACAGTAGAGAACTAATTTATCAATCACTTGAACTAATATATCAGTTACGCTGATGAGACATTTGTGTTTCTTAACACAAACACTTGGTTGTAATTGCTATTTTTCCGATTTTAAACAACAAACAAAAAAATATGCGACCTGTCTGCTATAGAATTGAACGTTATAGAATGTACTCAAAATTATGCAGTTTTGGCATCTAAAAATGCGCTAAACGATATGAAATTTCACTTGAAGTGAGACAAAAACTAATTATGTTGTGGTTGAAATAATGAATTTATAAACTACCTTTATTATTCGTTTATTTTGCAAATAAAGTATGTCAAATTTTTTAATCAACGCTCTAAGACATTAATTATTTAATATTAAATACATTTTTCATTTTATTTCTCTTTAAATATGTACTTAGAAATATCCTAACTCTTCGGCTTGAATTTAGCGGAATATGATCGAATTATCTTGGTCAACAGGATTTTAGACATGAAACGGAAAACTGCACACAAGAATTGTATATGCAAAATTGAATTTTGGAATATTTTAGCAATACATTTAGTGACTTAATCGAGTATTAAAATATAATGTTTCTTATTGTTTTTTTTAAAAAATTGCAAATGAAATTAAAACCGTTGTTAAGCATAAATTGTTGTTAAAAGAATTTTATCAATTGGATATTGTTATTATATTATTTTGACTATCATACATAAAAATAAGTAGAAAAAGTTTAATTTGTACTAGTGATGAAAAAAATGTCATATTTTTCCTAGACAATATATTCTTTTGAATATACATACTGGCGAAATAGATAGAAAAATAAGTTTATTTTAAATTTTAAGTTTCAATCTTTAAATATAATTTAACCTCATCTCATTGCGTATATTTGTGCAAAACAAAAAAAGTATAATTTATTATTAAACCAGCAAACATAACATCAAGTTCTATACATAAATTACATAACTAAATTTTTCTTATAATTACATTCTTATACATAGTTAAAGAAAAAATGGTAAATCAAAAAGTTAATTGCTTTAACTATCGTAAAAAATATAATCTTAAGACTTATACAAAACAAAGAATATATATTTATTACTACAGGTTCACAAAACATATGAGCACTGTAAAGTACGAGTCTTAGGAAAGAAATTTAATAACACAGTGAGAGTGGAGTTGTTGCACAGCTTTGCAGACGAAATAAAATTGGCAGACGAAAACGATAATTCTTCGCTGGCAGTATTTATGATCCTCTCCGAACGATCAACATCGTGAGATTCACCACCTGCCAAGACGGCATCTAATATTCAGCGATGAAACGGCCTTGCTCAGCATTAAGGGCAAGTGATTCGAAATCTGTACATTGTTTATTTTGAAAAATGGTGTCAAGCATAATCATTTAACTTGTGTGCAATAAGCAGGTCTCGGAACAATTGCTGGCAGACGATTTTTTTCCTCTAATGTAAAAAGGACTGGTGTAAATTATAGTTGTGATAATGAATTGAGTGTCTCACACAGGGATTTTCATTTTAAATAATTATATTTAATTTG
>JAPDSC010121101.1:0-11012 GCA_026290005.1 Latrodectus geometricus | reverse complement strand
ATATATATAAGCACTTGCAATGTTTTCAAAATCAATATTGTTTTAATGGTTTACGTCTCTAGAATTGTTGATTGATTGAATTATTTGAAGTTTTCCAGAGCAAATGTATTGAAATTAATGACGTTAATGATAAATATGAAGTAATTTAATTATATTTTTTAAATGTATTAATAATTTAAGAATTTTATCGTAATTTCTTACTAATGATTTAAATAGCAAACGTACTGCATAAATCAATTTATAATATGTTGCGTGGTTAATGATAAACTGTCTAATTTTATGAAAGGCTAAGAGTTTACGTTTATTATTTTCCTATTTCATAAAAGGTTTATTATTTCTATTTTATAAAACATTCATTTCGTTTATTATTTTTCTATTTCATAATTTTAGCTTTCATAAAATTTGAAAAAGAAATTGAATTCTGATGTCATTCTATCATAATAATGTATCTTATGTTAAAACGTAAAAAAAAAAATATTAATAATTAGCAAAGTTAGACTGATTAATTTTTAAATAAGTACCCATTTAAATTTAAAAGTCAAAATATCTGATCACAAAAACCAAATAATGCTAATGAAGCAAATGAAGCAATAAACAAATCTAGAATTTAAAGAAATAATTCAACCATACATTTTATAATAATTTTTTTTTTACGAAATATAAATGCAGCATATTTTGCTGATCACATGAAAGTATTTGCAAAAACACTCTGATGTGATCAGCAAAATTATTTATTAACAAAATTATTGATTAATAAATTTATATTGTAAAATTTTATCTTTTTTGAAAACAATGTTTTATTGATTAAATAATAAAAAAAAAACATATCGTTAGAAACATGACATTTTTGAGTAATTGAAAAAAAATTGTAAGTAAGTTCTGTTGTTACAGTAGATAAAGTTCTATTTGTATCATTTTTTACATAAGCATGATTGATTAAAAAAAAATTAATAAAATTTTAAATAAATTCAAATTAAATGTTTTTATTTTTTATATTTTTCTTTAAAAATTTAAATATTTAAATAGAGCTTTATTTAATTAATTTAATGCTAGTTTAAACAAAAAAAAAACTCTCTACATTTAAACTTAAATTTCAGCATTAATTTTATTTAAATATGATGATAGAAAATTCTATTTATACCACATTTTTTCACAAAAATGATTTTATTTAAATATTATATTTTATGAATATTATATTAACAAATTTTCCATGATACTTAAATATAACTGCTATCTAATTTTTAAAAATATTTTTTTTTGTAAAAGCAACGGGTTAAATAATGCGCTAATTAATTCTAACATTAAAATTTATATCTTGTTTATTAAGTTTCCATGACATAATAAGTATCTCAACAAAATTAGCGATAAGAAAATTATTGATTTATAAATATTTCAAAATTCAAATGAATTATTAATAATATCAGAACGCGAAAAGAAAACTTTACATATTTTACCGGATCAAAAAATTATTATTCAATGATATGTAAATGTAATATAATTAATAAATGTATACAAAACAAGTATTATGCTCTTTATTATGATTAAAGAAAATATTATAAAATGTTTTCCATCTAAAATTTTTGTTTTAAGATATTTAAATAACATGCATGCTTTATAAAAATTAATGCATGTCTATAGTAAAATTTATGTGTATAGTAAATTAAATTTAGTTTATACTTGAATAATTAAATCTTGAGTTAAGGAAACTCATAATTAAACACAGGCACATGCTTTAAGCACATATAATTTTAAACATTTAAAATAATATATAAATTTATTTATGTAGAAGTTAAAATGTAAAGCAGTATATCTATCTATCTATTTAGATATCTATAGAGAGAAAAAGAGAGAGTAATAACACATTTTTTAAATATTTTGATAAATAATTAAAAAAGTGAGTATTTAGAATAATAATTTTTGACAAAATCTTATTATTTTTAATGAGAAATATTGCCTGCTACTTTTTAATTTATTCTTCTTTCAAAATGTCACATGTAAGCAAACTGTGGGTTCAAGGATACGTTTTTGTGCTTTCCGAAGAAAAGTCTTCCAAAATTTCAAAACATTTTGGAGTATGTTATTAAAATTTCTAAGTGCAAAATAAGCAACATTATTAATCGGTTAATAAAGGTAAAAACTGTCTATCATTATTTCTACATCGAAAGAAGACTCCAAAAAAAAAGCCAAAAGAAAAAAAGTACTGTTTCAAATGTCTATAAAGGGAAATTGCTGGTAACAAGAAAAAATCCGCCTACACAGAAATCAATTGCAAAGTCCTTATATATATCTGTAGCAACAATAATTTAAAAAAAACCCAAGTTTTTAATTTAAAAAAGCTAAAAACATTATGTTCACCAGCTTTTGCTTAGACATGTGGCTCAATGCAAAACATTTTATAGAATCATGTATGGAAACCATTAAACATGAAATAAATCGAAATACATTGTGATCCATGATCAATCATGAATTTATATAAATGTCTGCCCCAAGATAAGATCAATTTACTAAAATAAACGAGGGAAAAAATGTACAAACTTGATTCTGTCAATGTAAAGAAAGTTTAAATATGGGGTTCATGATTGTAGAAGGTTTCTCCTGCAATTTGAAATTAAAAACAAAAAGAGTGAAAAAAAAGGTAAAATCAACTCATCTTACTTTCAGGAGAAGGATTTACGTCCAATATTTACAGAAGAAATTCAACTTCTTAATCCCAATGAATTTCAAAGAGTGAAAATTCATCAAGACAACACTACAAGTCATACTTCGGAAACTACCACTGCTTTCCTTGAACAAATGAAGGCTAATCCAGGTATTGCATATATACCTTTTCAAGATATTTTTGGGAAGTTCCCAAACGTTTTACCGATGGACTATTGTGCTTTTCGTCTGTTAAACGCAAACTCACCACGATGGATGCACTCTGGTATATTGTGGAAGAGGAATGGAGAACAATACTCTTGAAAATTTAAAAAAAAAAAAAAAAAAAAAAAAAAAAAAAAATCTTATCTATCATGGAAATCACTATGCAGGCTTATAGCTCAGAAAAAAGGCTCTCAGATGGAACATTTCAAAAATAGTCTTTACATTTTAAACATTAATTAACCACCCCCGAAATTGTTCTAAAAATATGTTTTAGAACGATTTTAGAAATTACATAAACTGAAAAAGTATGAATACTCAAAAGAGTATCTGAATTTGAATTTTTAAATTCAATACAAAGTTGTTATTAAATTAAATCGTGAAATTTTTTTTACATTGTTTAATAGTATAGTTTTTCTAGATAGTTTTTATCATAATTGATATTCTGCATTCAAATAAAAGACAATAAGCTTTAAAGCATGCTTCAAATTCACATAATTTATTTGCAGATCAAATTCCTCTGTATTTATTTCTTCTATCTTTTAGCTTACACGAAGCGATGCTAGTTTTATGACGTTGAATTTGTGTATACATGGAAAATATATTGTTTCAGAAAACAAGGAAAGATTTCTGGAAAAGATAAGGATAGATTCAAATCATAGGGGAATAACATTTTTTTAGCTCTTACTTCGAAAAGCCATTAAATTGAAACAAAAGGGGAAAAAAAGAAAAAAAAACTAAATTTTCATTGGTATTTATTTTTGAAAAATGCAAAGTAGAAAATCCAACATGGATATTTTTATAAATGCTATCTTTTCATAAATTCAATAAATTATGGGTAATCCAGCAAATAAATGGTTAACGCTTAGACCTTGATACTTTGTACTGTACATTTTAGATTTGTAATAAATGGAATAGCATGTAACTTTATATCCATTAAAATACATTATTTCTCCATAACCACATAAGTCTATATTCATTTTTATATATACTGAATTGAACTTTTATAGTAAATTTGTAAAAATGTTTAATGAAATTTTATAATAAATTGCATTTAATCATTGAAATAAAAAAATGCTTTTCCTGCAATATACAGTTTTGGGCTTAGGAAAAGTTTTGTGATCTATATATTGATATATAAATCGTCTTTAGTTTTATTTAAATTTTATAAAATAATGTAAAGAATGGCATCATTCCTGTGAATAGATGAAAATATTGATATTTTATATACCAAATAGAGGTAAGAGAGGTTTTAAAGTTAATAAAAAACTTTTACTTAATAACTGAATCATTCAGAATGTGAAATGAAAGTTTTTAGAAACCATTTTGAAAGAAAATGTAAATAGTGTGCTACAAAAATAAATGCTAATATTCCAAAGTGCTAGTTAGCACGATAATCACAATTTCACTCTGAATATGCTAATGAGATAGTTATATGCTAAGCCAATGTAATATTGAGTTGCATTGTTGCAAGAAATGTAAACAAAGGCTGTTTAAAAATACATAATTCGCTTTCAATAGGAAAACGATTTATTAACTTCTAGACAACAAATATAAAATTCGGACTTAAATCTGTTATTCAAATGCATGTATGACCAAAAGTTTACAAATAATGATTTGTTATTGTATACAAGTGAAAGTGGAATAGAAGTGACCCTTAAACTCATGATACCATAAGTTAATTATAACAATTTATAAAAATACTAATGCATACAGAGAGAAATTTACTTGATAATGGAACTAGTTTTATAGACAAAGAATCTGGGATCATTCGCCTATTCCAATGGAATAGGCAAATGATTATAAGAGTTTAGTTGCATTGTTATTCATTTGAGAAAAAAGTAATACAGAATATTAGTCATGCATCAACTTAATAAAGAAAGTAAAAGTTTTGTAAAGTTCCAAAACTAACTAATGTGAGAGGGTTTTAGTTTTTGATGGTTTTAAACTGAAAATTGATCAGCAGGAGTGTTGCGCCTATTGAGTTTCAATGCAGTTCCTCATATTTCTCATCAAAACACCCGAACAGAAAAAAATAAGATAGACAGTTTGCGTGAGTAATAGATTATCTGGCAGATCATCTTAGGATCGTAAAACCAACCATATGAGGTATTAGTGTACAACTTCGCGTAATCGAAATGCAGCACAAGTACGATCAGACAATACTCTTTAAAAGGCAAATTTTGAAATCACTAAATGCTTGCATCCATTTATACAAATCAACATGACATGTTTTGTTGAACTCAAAAGCTGAGCAATGCTATGTATCTTTCAATTTTGTCATGAATTAGATGTATGTCAAATCAACATTCTTGCCAGATGTATTGTGACTATATAAGGTGAGATTTTTTACGCAAAATATTATTGGACAAGGTGAATCCCAGATGTTTTACATAAAATATGATTTGCTTTTAAAATTTTGTGTGTGCAATTTACAAAGACAAGATGGTCGAGTTTATATTTCACGATAGAACGTTGAAGGACATTATATGACGGATAATATTTAAAATGCTATATAATATAGTACATAATTTTATGGAAAGAAACTGAAATTATTTAATTATAAGTATGTATTTTTACAACATGACCTACTCTCAAATACATGTGATGACATCGGCACTCTTCCATGCTTCACCATGAGACTATATTTTAACCATTTTCTGTATCTCTCTTTTAAATATAATTGCCAAGAAACACCATTTTCGATAATAATTAAATAACTGTTACTGATTATCTTCCAATATATTTCTTCAGTATTGATATATTTCCTGTTCGCAATTTGTGAAATATCTTATTGAAACATTTAAAGTAATTAACTATCTATTGTTGATAAGTTCAATGTTAAAAATACATTTTAATCATAAAATACGTAAAAATAAAAGAAAATGATTGCATTCAATATCTGCTATAAATTAAATAATAAAGATATTTTTTTGCTCTTAATTCTTTTAAGAATTAAAATTTTTTAAAATACATTCACTTTTTTGATACATTGCAACTGACAGGTTTAAAAATTGTAATTCAAAGGACAAATGTTCATTTTAAAAAATTCTATTTTATCAAAGTTGTTTGCATACTTATTCATAATTTTACGGAGAATTCTAAATAGTTCAAATTGATTGAAAACTTAATAAGCAATCAAAGTGAGATTTTAATAATTAAAGCTTACGAACATCATGATTAAGAAGTTGTTTAATATAAATGATTTAAGTTTTATTATTTTAAAATATACAAAATTTCTTTTCATTAGTCTACATTTTTAAACACGAATTGTTTTGTTTTGCGTTAATTACGTAAAATATAGATATTTTTATTTTTATTGAACAGAAATTGTAATTTTGCCTCAATGTATTCTTAAAGTTTGAAATGTTTCCTTGGAATTTTGCATTTCGTCGAAGATTTGCATCTAAATTAGGTGATTCTCTTTTCTATTCTCTTAAAAAAGGGAAAATAAATATTTTATATCTATTTTTGGAAAGAGAAATAAAACTAGAAAAAATCCCTCAAACGTTGAAAAGTTGCGGAAAAAGTTTAATTCTTCGGCAGCGATTGGTTAGTTAATATAACATTTTAATGTTTGTTTGAATAAATATTATTTCTTAATTCTGACATTTTCGAAAAGACTATTCAACAGATGTTTTAGAAAAACATTAATTTATAGAATATTATTTATATAGTAAGTGAAAAATGTAAGGTATATAATTTTACGAGATTGCTAACTGAAATTAAATATTTTGTAAATGCATGATTTTATTTTAATATAAAAAATTTATTTCAATAATTTTACCAGGAAAGATATTTAAATACATTTATTACAAAAATATGTAATAAAAAGTTCACAAAATCAGTGAGTACGGCAAAGTAGTATCAGATTTTTTTAAAAATAAGAAAATGCAAGATTACTTTTGTCAAATCTAACGTGACATTTGTAATTCAAAATCTAAAGTTCAATATTCCTTTTTCCATCACCTCAAAAAAATTTCATTTATATTAAATTTTTATAAATATTTTTATTTGTTTTCTTCATTTTGGTTACCAAGTCCAAAAGATCAGAAGAAAATATTTTCTCACTATATAAATCTTCATCCTTCAAACTGGTTTGGGAAGAGTGGGTTGGTCATTTTGCTTGTTTTATGAGGATGTTAAAATTTATCTATTAAATCACATTTGTTCCAGTTGTTGCATCTTCTTCCTTCCACTTAAGCTAACTAACATTCATTTCCTATAGATGGCGCTGTGTTAGGTCATGTGATTCCATTTCTTCATACTGTACTTCTAACTTTTTCTCTAGTCTTGTTGTTGCTGTTGAATAAAACACTTTAAAGAAACCAGAGGCTCGCACTGACTTATTATGTCAAACCAATAGCCATATTTTATCTCGTGCTACAACACCTGTAATGCATGGAATTATTTCGTGCATAAGACGCTTATTATTTTCCATATAATTAAGAAAATATACACGTTGGTCTTCTTATGTAAGAATTTATCGATTTTCAGTTCAAAATACAAAAGGTCTTGGTAAATCTTACATTTTTTCCCTAATGTTAGTTAATTTATTCTCGGTTACAGTTAAAACGCATTATCAAAACTACTAAACTGTCTTTTAGTGAAAATTTGGGATTCAGAAAAATTGCGCTGGTTTCAATTTACAAAACAAGAACAGTTTCTTCCAATAACTTAACGATTAATATTTTCTTCACTTTATATTTTGTATATCACTTTGAGATAGGTTGGATTATGTCATATAATTAAGTTTTAATTGAAAAGCATTGGTCACATATCAAATGTCAATCTAAGGGAATTGATACTTATTTATTATATCTATATATAGAAATAGCAATCCAATGAATAAATTTGAAGATTACAAGTGAAAATGTGTGTACCAAGAATCACAACCTCAATCAGTTAGAGCCCTCACATGTGAAGAACAAACGTTATTATGAACCAAATGTTCTCTTGATTTCTTAACTTGCAACCAAATATTTTTTCATAAATCTTTTCGTACAGAAAAATCAAATATTTCTGTTTTTTTCCAAATAAAAATTTAGTATCATGATATATTTCCAAATGTTAGACACCCTTTAAATGCATAAAATTTACACCAAATGGTGTGTACATGCTATATGCAATTGCAACATCAAAAGAATGTTTGTGTTAAAGTAATTGCTCTAAATATCTATAAAAAATTCTAGAAATAATAATTAAATAATTGTGTGAAGATAAATTGCATGCATAAATTTATGGTAAAATGAAATTTTGGAAATACAATGCGAGTTTCAGATTTGCGTATGTATGAGCTTAAAGTCCCCTTTAATTTAAATGATTTTACTATAACTTGTCTCATTAGAAATATTTTTAAAGATTAATTTATAAAGTAAGAAGTAAGGCTAAAGAGCAATCTCAGTAATTAAGTTCACATTTCAAGAAAATTATTTAAGGCATTTTTTTTTTAAATCTTGGAATTTATGATAACAGGGACGCAATGAAAACAAAAAGGACAAAAAATGCCCCATCACATCATATTTAATTACTTCCTGTCATGAAATATAAGCTAAAACCAGTAATTCCTAAATTTAATTAATTGATTTACTAATTCCTAAATTTAATTAATTTGGAATGTTTTATTCAAAGCTTTTATTGCTTATACTTGATTAAAGAAGAAGAAAATTTATTGAAGTAGAAATGAAACAAAATTAATATCATTACAAGGTAAATAAGTTTATATTTTTTATTGTCAATTGATTTATAAATTTAAGACTTTAAGGATATTAAATTTTTTCATATATTATAGAATTTTTGAAAAATATTTTAATGAATTTAAAAAAATACTAAAGTTGTTTGAATAATAAACTTTTAAATTCTGAAGTTTGTTTAATTAAAGGTATTTTGTAAATGATTAATAAAATTTATTTTTTAAATTTGTTAATATTTTTGATAGATGTATCTAAAAGTAATAAAATAAGTACGAGCAAAATCGACTATTAAGGAAAATACTTTTATATTTTTAAGAAAATACTGCAATAAAAAAAATAGTTAATTTATATCCTTAACGTAAATTGGGGGAACATTCATTATTTATTAAATATATTCTTGCTTCTAATATTGTACATAAAATGTCCTATATAAGATATAATTAAAAATATTCCAAGTAGCATAATTGTAAGTTGCCATGTTCTATTGGTAAATTTGCGCTCTTTGGAGCATAAGATCCCGGCTTCCATCCAAGTAACTGTTGAATAAATGGAGATGGATGTATCACTCTTTCTTTATGCATGTCGAATATATGTAGAAGAGTTTGATATTTAGGAGTTTTCCAGATTTTCTTTCGTGTGACATGTCGATTCAATAAAACTTTTTTCCAGAAGAAAAATTTAAGTAGTAGTTGCTAAATGTCTTATAACGCCTTAGCCATTAGGCTTCCATTATGTGGTATTAAAATAATGTATTTTTATCCAAATTTTGCAAAAAAAAAATAATAATTAAAAATAAAATAAAAAAAAAATTATAATAAAACTTTTTTGTATTTTTGAAGAGTTCTAAAATTGAAACGTCATTTGAATAAATGAAACAGTTCAAAAATTAATTTACATTTAATAATTCATATGTTATAGTCAGTTTTAAATTTTTGAATTAAAAATATATCTTTTTAGTTTATACATAATCTGTTTTTTTCACATAAATACATGTTTATGTATCTCAAATCAAATGGTCTTTTCCAAAGTTTAATTACTTCACAGTTGATCAAAGGTTTGCCCATAAATTTAATTTGAGATTATTTAATTCGCGCACTCATCTCGTGTAAATTTAATGCAGGTATAAGTTTTTCCTAGCATGTATTTCTCCTAGAAACATCAACAATATTACTTAAAATATAAATATTTCAAACTAATATATTTATGAAAAATAATTTTTGAAATTATTATATAATTAAAATGTATTTTCTTTTAAACTCTTTAGAAATTTTGACTTGAAAGGTATTTCAATGAAGAAATAAAAATTTAATTTTTTTATATTGATATGAAATTGTGAAACTAATCATTACTTGATATGCAATTTATACTTAAGGGAATGTCTCTCAGGGAAAGAAGCTTGAAAAATATTGTTTTATTTTAAAAATAAAATAAAACAACATTTTAAAATATTTTTAAAACTTTTATTATTGATTCATACACATCTTTTACTAATGATCGTAATATGTTGAATGTATATAAAGCTGCATAACTCAAGATTTCAAGCATCATTTTATGAGTATTGCATATCGGTGCATTATACGATAATGATTTAATTGAAACATGTTTATTAAGAAAATTATAAATTAGAAGGAAAAACAAACAAAAACCTTTACTTATAAAACTTAAATGTGGTAATTAATAAAGAGATTTATTTTCGTTGTATAATTCAAATGGGAATTAAAATCTATAGGTCAGGTTCAGTAACTGCCATATATAACTTTAAAAGAAATATAATATTTTTAATTATAAGACAATTAAAATGGTGATGTTCTATGGTTATTCATATCAAAATATATGATAGAATTATTCCTAGATATAAGTCAGAATAATTCACACAATTTCAATGAATTATCATTTACTACATTAATCATAAATTGAAAATATAAAACTTTGTGATACATTAAAAGAGAAAACTCATAACTTTTATTATTTGTGGTTAGTTGTTGTAATTATGTGTTATAAAACCTTTATTTGGTTATTAAATAATAAGAAATTTAAAGTTAATTTAATATATACGAAGAATTATTGATAGCTTTTATATTTACATTATTTAAAAATAATGTTTTGAACTTAATAATATATAATATACAAATAAATTTAAAAAATCTACGTAACAATGACTCAAAAATATTTTATTTAAACAAAATCTTAAAAAAAAAAAAAAATATCATAAATATAAATTTACGTTAAAGAAAATATAAACTTACTTAACAGGTCTTAATTTTTTTTCAATGTTATATAAATGGATAAAAATATATAAAGAAGTGAATATTTTTAGAAAAGCATATAAACACTTTTAAGAAAGTAATTCATATGAAAGTTAACTCAATACCTAAATGGTTTACTTGGAAAACAACAAAAATAATAAAATTGATATTTCTTCGGTACTCAACTTAAAACGTGCCCTTTCAACACACTTTT
>JAPDSC010121089.1:44567-59146 GCA_026290005.1 Latrodectus geometricus | reverse complement strand
AGGTAAAATGGATTATAGGGATAAATAGTCATAAAGACGGTGCTTTTAAGTGAACATTTATTATAAGAGATAAAAATCTTACCTTTGAAATCATAAGGATTAAATTCACTACATTATATTGTAATGGAAATCTATTTAGTATATAAACATTCTTCAAGTTGCCATTGTTTGAATATTTTAATTATTAATTAAATAAGCTGTCTTAATTATGTTTTAACGATTGTGGTTATATTTTTGATTATGTTTGACATAATGTACTGTCGATTAAAATATCATCAATTAAACAGGGATCAATGGTGAAGAAATAATTTGCTTACGAATAAAGATTCTTTCTTTACTAACACGAATATTAAATTTACCGCATGTAACTGTTATATGTTTTAATACTTGACATCATTCATTAACTTTTACTTAAATTTCACACAAATTTGTGAAATATAAAGCATACATTATAAAATTTAAGATAGTTTCTATTGGCCTTGTTTATTTAAATGTATGTGGAACGCTTAATTTAATTCTAGTAGCAAATCTCTGATCCAAAAAAATACAAAATTACAGAATTTTTCTAATGATTGATACAAGAATTTAGTTTTGATTATTTCTGCATTCGAAATTCAGAGTTAATGTGATTTATTTTACTTTTAAACTGATATTTTTCATGCTTCTTATTTTTTTTTATATTATAATTTGAGTCACATAGCCATTGATAAAATTGTCAATAATTTTCCCTATGATTAATTAGATTCATGATATTTAATCGTTAAAAGTGAATCTTTTCTGATAAGTAAATCGGGTGAAAGCAATCTTGTTTTTAATCAGTAAATCATATTATAAAATTATAACTTAAAAGAACCATTCAGTCTCATTCTAAAATAGATTCTTCAATGCAATTTCCTTTTTTTTAAACATTTTATTTTTATTCTCTTATCGTTATTTGGATGGGATTATCGATTGAAAATGAGGTTATTAATAGTGGCGAAAAAAATTCTGCATGCAGAAGAAATGTAAATGTGCGAGACAGAAATTAATATTTTCTTTTCAGATTTCGTCGCGCGCGAATATATTGACATTTTTAACAATATGATAAAACTATCTCTCACCTAGTTTAAAAGAAAAAGCAAAATAAACAGGCGAAAGAATAGTGTAATAAGAATTCTCTTTTAAATGATGAGCAAGAAGCGAAAGATAAAACGAAAAATAAAGTCCAGAATAACTTGACAAGAGTCCACTAAAAGCAATAAGAAATTACATTTACTTGATGTTGAGTCAGCGGGTAATTTGGGCAGAACCAGTTCGAGCGTTAAAAATGTGAGTTTAAAGGAGATGAAATTTTTCTATATATCCTGTTATTATTACGCTGTTTGAACTTTTACCCCGCCATTTAGCGTTAAAAGGGAGACTCCTTTTATTAGATGTGTTCGCTAGTTTTAAGTCGTTCCATTTGTTTCTATACCGGCTTTCCTTTGTCCTCTTTGTGTTCACTGAGAATCGTTTGGCTTTTTGAATTAAAGGAGTTGAGTTGTTTCGCCTCGTCTTTTCTAGCCAAAAGTAAAATCGAACAAAAAGTTATCTGTTACTTTGAAACGTTTAGATTTTGTATTTTTTCTTTGCCGAGTTTTAAGAGTGGTCTCTGAGTTTAATTAGATATGTTTAAAGTACCTTTGCGCATTCCGGTTTTTTTTCACATCTTTGCGCATTCAAATTTTTTTTTCCCTCCTGGAAATTTTTTCTACCCAATTATGTAAATATTGCTTCAGTGAATCACTTGTGAAAATGAGTTCAAATTACAAAGATAATTTATAGAACACGGAAATAATGCTCTTAATTTTGAAAATGTACTTTGCTTTACATATATTTATTTTAGAAAGATGGACTTCGTAAAATAACCAATAGTTATATCACCAATGTCATATACTCAATAACTAAAATATTCTCTCTTATTTTTATATGAGGATTTATTTTATAATTTTCTTTCCTCTCTTTAAAAATTATATAAGATTTTGGAGAGCTGTATAACATATTTCTAATTAAAAATACACGGAAATTATATTGGTTTGCGTGACAATATATATTTTCGAAATTATAATTCAATATCTAGTAGTCAGTATTAAATTTTAAGGCAATGAGTTTTACTGTTTCACATGATAATTTTACTTTTTAATCGATTACTGCATAAATTGCGATATTTCTATGTAAGTTTATTTAGTAATGCCCCTTTACATGAAATAGGTTTGAAAAAGAATTATATATTTGTTTTATTCCTCTTTCTTTGAATATGATTACATTATTTAAAAATGATCTAAAATACAGTCGCTTAAAATTTCAGTTTAGTATCAATAAACTTTAAAATAAAATTATCAACTTTAAATCAATAAAATGAGAAAATATTAGTTTTTATTAAAAAAAAATTAATTATACTTTAATTAAAATTAAAATTTTTAACTGTTATTCAAAATTTAAGAAATTTTCCCAGATCTTATGGGAGTCTAATAAATCGTTAAATAATCTATCTGAAAAGGATACTTAATAAAGGATACTTAATAAAGTTAAAAGCTGCTGAATTTCTGCTGCTTTTATCTTTATCTATTATTATTTTAATACTGTGTTCAGCTGAAATGTCTATACAAATAAAAATAAACTATTGTTAATATTTTACAAATGATTTGATTCAAATAACTAGGTTACTTTATTTAAAGATCCATCACACGAAGTTGAAAATGAAGTAAACGTGTGGCTAGTATAAATGAAATATTATTTAATGCATTCTAAGAATTTTATGAATTTCAAAGACATTCACTAATTGATAGTACATTAATATGGTGAAACGTTTCGACTGATTTTTGAAATTAAACTGCAAAATAATTTCTGCTTGTAAATTTACTTGAAAAAATGTTTTTGAAAAACTAAGAATTTAAGAAAAAAGTTATTATTTTAGCTATGCAATTAAAAGTTATTTTTCACAATGTTAAAACTCATAATTTTAATTAAAAAGCTAACGTTTGATGAATTATTTTTAAGAGAAAACGCCTGTTAATTACATTCCCATATCAAGACTACTTGCTGTGTGGGGTTACAGACTCTACCCTTGGATCTGCTTGCAGCAAAAAGTGGCAGATAACACTCGGAGACAATCTTGTCTAGCCCTTTCGATGAATTGATCACAGTTGCTTAGAATTACCACTGTACCTTTAAATGGAATTGATTAACTCACTGTGGATTTATAATCTGGAGCATAAAAGTATTTGAAAAACAACTTGAGCTATATGGGATTTTTTAACCACGTTGCAGAAAGGAATGAACTTATGGACCTTCACAATTTTTTATGGAGATAGATTACATAGTAATTTTTTTTAAAAATATGTGTTTTACCGAATCACACTGGCTCGGTTGATAATAGTTCAAAACATTTGTGCCGGTATGAACTATAAAATGACTGTACACGAAGGATAATTACAAGACATTGCTAATGCGACACCATGTACCGTACTCCAAGCACGTAGAAAAAGCACGGGAAAAAAATGTTATTGCTTATTGAATGGCTAATTGAAAAATATTTATTTTAAAATCCAGGCATCTTAAAATGATATTCTCAGAAAACCATCTCATTAATGATAAATTTTCTCCAATTGAGTACATATTAAATTAATAATAACAATAAAAATGAACCAACTTTTTAAAATTTGAATTAGCAATTTTGATTATATCGTGTATGATACAAATATTTAGTGCATGATAAAAATATTTAGTGTGTATGATGGAAATATTTAGTTAGTCACAATTTTACTTATGATGCAAATTTTAATTCATTAACTAAACTGAATTCATTGGCACGACAGTCCCCGTGTGGCTAAGGGGCATACGATTGCACATATGTTTTCGTGACCGTGGGCTCAGGAGAGCGATATATACCAGTTAGGGTTAAAGCATATATATGTTATAAGCATATATACCAGTTAGGTGGTTGGCTTAACACGAAATTCCCAGCGTTTAGTTTCCAAGCATGGTCGGTACACTTCCTTAGATCTTCTGAAGAGATGAAAGATAGAATCGACCTTGTCCAGCTTGAGGATTAAATTCCAGACCTGTGTTTTCACTATACCACTAGGCTTCAATCCACTAAGGAAAATGAAAATTAAAATAAAAAGTTTATGATTATTGATAATATCTCGATAAGGATCTAAATATGGTTAAATTGATTTCTCTAAAATAAGTTAGACTCCATTCAATACAAGAAAAACGCAAGCTAACTTATAGAATATAGTTAGAAAATCGATAGTTGTGACTTAACACCATTGAAATGTTTCAAATTCATCCTCATGAACTAACATGAATTGCAGATTATTAGGAAAAAAAGATGCAGCAGGAGCTAAATAAAAATCTTTCACAGTACACAAAACTGAGTGTTAGAGTAACTGCTTTCAAAAACAGTGACATTTCAAATTGCCACATACAACTCTTGCTGAAATGGACAGAGATTAAAATTGAACAAATTTGGAAGACATTAATTTCAGATCATATAATTACATAATAAATAAAAAAATATCTCACAAACTTAGCACAAAATTGAAAACGTAATGTAGAATCAAGTAAAAATCTAAATTTTTATAATGAATTCAGTGGAACAAATGAAAATGAGTGCAATCAAACAGCTATATATAATATTATAAACACACATACATGCACAAATTTATATGCATGATTTTATGCATTATGAAAATTCTATTTTTTAGTTTTTTCAAATATTTTGCTGCTGTTAACAATCATAATATATAATAATAATGCTTTTCCTTAATTTTTAACACAAATGTTAAAATTTGCTTGATTGTATTTTGTGAGAGCTTCCACATATTAAACCACAATATTTTATTATATGAAAAAGAATTAAATCTCGGAAAATACCACGAACACAGCTTTATGTTAATAACATAAAATTTAATATGCTAAAAGTTAACTCAGGTTCTTATTCAGATATATGAAAATGACATTAGAGATTTAGGTATTCATATACCTGATGTGTTTAGTTTATAGTCATTAGAGAATAGTATTCATGGAACAAATATAGAGCTTAAATTATTACTTTAGCTCAGTATTTGAAAATAAGATGTGATCTAATTAAGAAAATCAATGCATACACAATGGTTGAAGGACAAGTTTCTCAACAAATTAATTACTTGGAAACTGGGAAATCAGTTCCACGAATAAATGCTATTTTTTTTATAAATGATAAGAAATTAATTCACTTATCTAAGAAGAACAAAGATTTCGTATCTATAATCTTCATCTTCTTATCTTTATTGGGGTGATTTGTCTTAGAGAGCGCACAATTCCGTCATCAATTGTTTCTTCACAAAAGATTGATTTGGTCATTTTTTCTTAAGTAATGTATTTTTATGCAGATGCTCATTCATTCTCTTATTAATGAATTATTAACATTCCTTATTCAATTCATTCTGCACGTATTTTCTTATTTAAATTTTTTTATTGAAGAAATGAATAATAAAACAAAGCGAAAAATATGCTAAAATCCAAATTGGAAAAGATAAAGATTAAAATGTTTGCATTATTTATAGACAACGCGATTGTGCAAATAAGATATAATAACTAATATTTTGAAATTTTTAACAATAGATTATATGTTGTAAGAATTTCTATAAAAATGCAAGTGAATTTAACATTTATCTGTTACTTTAGAAATTTTACAAGTTTTATTTTTTGTAATAAATATATATACTTTGTTAATTATTAAAATACAGTCGTATATGAAACCTCGTTGAATCAAATATATTTTCAGGTAAGTGACAGCATACATATATATTTCAAAATGGAAATAATAAAAATTTCTAATTATGGTTATTGAAAAGGATTTATTATCTCGCTCTCAATTTATTATTTATTTTATATTTCATTCAGACTTAAAATGGGAACATGAGTTGTAATAATATAGTGTGTTTATCCTTTCTTATTATATATATATATATATATATATATATATTTAAAATAGGTAATGAGAATAAATCTCAGCTTTATAAATATGAGTAATGATTAGAAAAGAACAGAACAGAGTTGAGAAAAATGGAATCATGTATTTGGGAAACATTATTGATGAAAAAAAATTCTTTCTTTAAATAAATATCTTTTTTAACTCTAACTCAAAGTATGCCAACTGAGACGATGCTGCACAACATATGATTTATTAGATTCTGCAGAAATTAATCATTCCAATAATTTTCATTATCATATGCCATAACCACAAATTACTAAGTTAGTTTTTTACATTGAATAAAAATTTAAGAGATTTAACTTATTTAAAAAATGAAGAACGTAATAAATTTACAATAATATTTTAGATAAATGTAAATTTAAAATATAATTTGATATTTTGTTAAAAATATGATTATTTCCAATCTAATTAAAGGCAATTTAGTTGAAAATAATCCGCAAAATGATTAATACTTTAATGTTTATTAAAAATCGTCTAGCGTGATTATTATAAAGTAATTAATCATCTTTAAGTATAGTAATATAATGTTTATTTGAAAGAAATAGATGTAAGAAATGATCATTTAATTATTTTGAGAAAGAACACAACTAATAAATATAGTTATTTTTTAGCTTAATTTTCTCCAAAGTAGTTGTCAAAAATATAATATTTTTTTCAATCTTTTTGGAATTTTAAATTTCTTTTGCAATTATCTTCGTAGGGGGTGATAAATGAATTTTCTTATTCTTGTTTTTATATAAATTAAACATAATTACAGGTTTCAAATACAATTTGATGAAATCTGATATTCTAGAAAGATTAATTATATTTTGCTTCGGAAAAATTCAAGCCTGAATTTTGCTTTTAAAGAAAATAGTAAGTAAAAAAATATTAATTAAAGTTAAATTAAATATATAAATTTGTATGAAAAGTTACAAAGTAGAAAAAAATATAAATTAGTTTAATGAAATAAAAATTATTTACTATTTATATAACTCTTGAATTATAATTTATGGTTAAATAATTCTTTTAGTTACTCCTAAATTACTAAATTTAAGAGACCAAATAATAAATTATTTCTCTTAAATTACTCATTTAAAAGTAATTATTCAAATGAGTTTTTTGTATGAACTGGTTTCTTACGAAAGAATATCTGAAGGAATAGTCTTTAATTCAAGTTAGAAGCATTACTTAGACCACTAGGGGACTGTTCACGATTTGCAAAAATCAGTAGTTGAACTGTAGTTGTCTTGAACAAACTTCCTTTCTGTTACTAATTGATTGATTGATGACTACAATCATTTTAGTTCTCTTTATGTCGAAGTCTTTATCAGTCTTTTTCTTTATTCTTAGGTTAATTTCCAGACTTTTAGTTTTAGCAAACTCATAAATGAATTTTATGTAATTAAATAATGAACTATAATCAAGATACTTATTTTTTTATTTACGATCGATTCCATAAAATTTTAACGAAAATCTTTTAGTGGATAAAGTGACTGAAAATAAATTCATAAATGATTATTTATTTCATAAATTATTATTTTATTTTGCTGAAATTTTTATTTTAATAATATCATAAGATGGTTGTTAAAAGGAGATTGATTTTCAAAGAAAAAATGAAACCTGTTATTTATTGTTTATTTTATGGTAAATGTATTTGGTAAAAGTATTGGTAAAGTATTGTTTAGGTTAAATTTAAAAAAATCTTCGTTTTTCGTAAAGTAAGATTTTAAAGAATTGGAATTAAAAAAAAATGTAATTGAGAATTTGTATAAATGTTTGTTTTAATTATATATTTAAAAATGTGCCTGTACCAAAAATATGCTTGCTTTATAGTAAATAATGATATCGCTTAATTTCAATAATTTCTTATCAATAACTTTTTGATTCACTGACCGTAGATTTTAAATAGAAGCATCGAATAACTTAGTTTAAATATTATAGCTAGACAGTGCATTGTTTACTATCACTATAAAGTAAAATAAGGTATTTACTGAGCTATAATTTATGTATACTTTATTTTATTGATCTAATTATTTTGACGCCAAAAAATTAATGCTTTAAAAAAATAACCTGTTTGCTTGAAGTTCTAAAAAATAAAATACAAAAACATCAAATAATGGGGAAAAACAATTAAATCGTTCTTGCCGATTTAAACTAACCATAAAGTTGGATGATTTGTCTTGTCTTTTTTATTTTGCTTTATTTTCTGTTCTATTGTCAAGATACTAATGGCTCCAGTCAAGGTAAGATAGCATCTCAAATAGAAGCTTAGGACTTTACATAATGAATCGGTTTATTAACAAAATAAACTTCAACAATATTTTTAATTTCCATTCACAAAGAGTTCAAGACACAGAGACGCACTTGATGGTATATTTTTCGCGTTTTTGGGACAAAAATGATGTTATACGCACTACATGTTCTTCTAAGTTCTTTTTGAATTCAAATCAAACAAGTTATCAGGCGAAAATGATGCAATGTTTTCAAAGCTATTCAGCTATGGTTAAGCGACTTGTGTCAACATGCACATTGCAGGAATATACTGGAAATCATTTGAAGCCATAGTTATCTTGTCTTGTAACAATTAAATCATTGCAAAAGACAATGAGCCAGGCAATAAAACTAGAATCCGTGAAAGACTTAGGTAGAAAAAGATAGAAATTCTAGGAATTTGTGGAAGCAATGTAGCAAAAGATTTTAAAATTTGTGTTCCAAACAATAATTAAACGAGAAAACTTTCATGATTTTGGAAACATTAAAAAAGATAAAAATTGATTTTATTTAAATTTTATTTCAGTCTGTACTAATATATTTTTAATAAAATTGTGAATGTGGATAAATATAAATTCATTTGTTTTATAACTTGAATATGATCAAGCGATTTCGTGATATTTTGATGAAACGATTGATCATTTGCTTTTACTTCATAAACTTACTAAAGATCAGATGATGTGTAAATAATTTCTTGTGATAATGTTTCATGAAATAAAAATTGATAATGCTAAGTTAAAGTAAGAATTCGCGTGTTTATAGTACCACGTAAAGAAATAAACATGATTTTATTAAAAGATGTTGACAATGGAGTCTTGATTTGACAATGACTTGATTTAATTTTATTGTAATTTTGGAAAGACATCAAAACAGAAAATGTCAAGTTGAGAAGTGTAAATTAATTTATGTTTAAGAAAATTTCTTTCTTTTACATTAAATATTAAGTTTAATGCTCATATATTCATTAATATTTTCTAATAAGATGAAGACAATTTATTACTACTGAGAGCTTTTATACTAAAATGAAAGTATCGTGTAAGCCAATTTTCTTAGGGATTATAATTATTATATTCATGTAGTTGTTATGTACGCATCTTTTTTGCTTAGAGCTTTATTAATTTAACCTTCTTTTTTTTTTAACAAATATATATATAAGCTGTAGATTGACAAAATATTAATTAATTTCTCGTACTTAACGGAATTAATTTTAATAGAGTAATGTATGATAAAATAATTATAATATAAAAAATTAAAATTAGAATGAAAACAGCTAAAAAAGCAAATATATTTTAAAGAAATCCATTAGTTGGACAGTTTTTAATTCCATTAGTTATTTGTTTATTTCTATTTTATTTTAATGATTGTAATGTGAAGTTAATGTATTCTAAATCTTATTTATTTTAATTTGCAGATTATAACTAAAAAGTTCTTAACTTAATATAAAAAAAATTAATATTTCATAATGAAGCTTATTTGTAACCCCCATTTCGAAATAATATTTGTATACTTTTCCCACAAAAGTAATATAATCCTGGGAAAATGATATATTTTAATGCGACGGATATTTTATTTAGTTTAAAATAAAAATAAAAAAACAAAACTAAAATTTTTCGAAAGAACAAAATTGAGAGGCGGACTGAGATGAAAATCCCTCATGGCATTGAGAGCATAAAAAGTGCATTAGGGAACCTAGTTCAGGAAGATGAGAAATTTCCCTTTTTCATCCCTACAAACTATTTTAAGGCCACAATTGAATTCTACCGAATTTTGTATGGGGGAAAAATGAAGTGGAAAGGCTTATTTTTTTTTTTTTTGAGGGGTAAAAGGCAGCGGAAGGGGGAAAAGATGCATTTTAAAAAACAGAAAACTCATAACATTGCTATGTAAGAATATATTTAGTTTATTTGATTTGTATCTATCATTCGAAAACTACATCTCAGAGTGGAAAGTCTTGAATCATTTTGTACTACTTTGTATTGTAATCTGAATTTTAATTGGCTGAATTGTTAATGACATTTAAATACATTATTCTAAATGATATTTTTAAGAAATAATATGTAGGAGGTTGATTTAATTACTTAAGAGAAAAAATACAATCTCATTTGTTTGGCTAATTAACCGAAACTGTAATTAAAATTTACATTCTGAAATGGTGATAGTTAAATGAATAAAAATATTTTCAAAATTTAAACAAGAGCAAGTATTTTTAACAATCATAAAGAACATTCCTTATAGATTTATACATTTTTTTAAACGCCTGGTGTACTATATTTTCAAATATTTCTTAGGAAATAGTTTTTAAAGTAAAACTATATGATCCAATCTGTTTTATTAATAAGATAAATTTAAATTTATTTGTATAGTTCTACTTTAAAATAATAAAAATTGTAAAGAAATTATATGCTAATTATGTTCATCAGTATATTTGAATAACATAGTTTTTGTTACAGATAAATTTTAACAATTATGTTTCATCGATTTATTTAATTTCTTCAATTGTTTTTAATCATTAAGCTAAAATTTGTGTAGCAAAGTCTTTTTTTTCGGGCTTATCTCTGATTGCTAAAATATTTTATTTTAATCCCTTTCCATGTAATTTCTAGTGCGAAAAGCAGTCTTTTACTATTAAAATTTTGGGAAAAATTATTTTTCATAAATAGAAGTACAAATAAAGGAAGTGACGAAGTAACCGTTAAAAACCATTAATTACAAAGCATTCGATATTTATTATGAAAAGTCTTTTAACAATATTATCTTGATCATTTATACCTTAATATTTTTCACCAATTGAGAAATATTTCTATAGATTTATAGCTGCATTATATCATTATTTAATTTTATTATTATTAATTGTAATTATTGATAAAATATTTGTTTATTAAAATTCAAAACATTGGATTAATGATTATAAAAAAATATTGTAAGAGATAATAATAAAAATCAAAAAAGTTTTCAAAGGATTAATTTTTCCACAAAACGTCTAACATTGTGTGAAATAATTGTGTATAAATGCAGCTGTATTTTTCCATCGAGCATAACAATTTTGATTTAATTTACAAACATACACGTATTGTTTGTTACTCCATTATTCTTTACAGGCCAAACGGAAGCAGTTAAATTACTTTTCGACATGGTTTTAAGACATTAGCGAGCGAGAATACAATGCGAACTAAGTTAAATGGAGTTTGAACTTAAATAATTAGCAATGCATTAACCTTTCAACCACACAGTTGTTTGAAATGTTAGATTCAGATCGAAGCATCAAGAAAATTGGTTGCCTTTAATTCAATGAATGTTTCTAAGTCAAATTGAACAATAGAATCGACTGCACAGTAGGAAGCGGTGTTAGATGATACGTAATGGAAACACTTCAAAACAAATAAAAATATAACTTCAAATAGATTTGTAAGAAAAGTTTGAATGTAAATTAATCTACATTTTATCACTTCATTAAATGCTTTTATTTTAAAAAATAATTTGTCTTGTTTTGTCAAATAAATGTTTTGATTTGACCCTATTAAATATTTTATTTTATAAAACTATACTTTTAGTAACACTATCTAAAATGATATTTTAGTTCATTTTAATAAGAAAATTTGGTATTATGTTATTATATTCATGTGTTTGCTTCATTAGTTTTAGTGCATTAATTTTAAGATTTGAATTTTCATTGTAAAGCGTTGGATTTGTATCCAACGTAGAAAATGATAAGCTTTTGGTTTTGATACTCTTCCAACTGTTTGTTTAAAAATCACAATTTTGTTAGATGGGGAGGTTTTATATACCTGTTACAGTAACTAATTATATGACACTGGAATGATATTCGTGAGCAGATTATCACATATAGATTCAATTTAAAAAGTTAAAAAAGGATCATTAAAATGCAGAAAAATCAACAAATACTGTTTTTGTTAACATGAAAACATACACAAAGATAGCAATAATCTATATTCATGAAACAAAGAACAGCAGCTAGAAGAAAGCATCTACGTTTTATTTTTATAAATGCAGATTATAACTTGTAGATTCAATTTAAAAATTTAAAAAAAGGATCATTAAAATGCAGAAAAACCAACAAATCCTGCTTTTGTTGACAGCAAAACAGACAGAAAGATAGCAATAATCTATATTCATGAAACAAAGAACTGCAGATAGATGAAAGCATCTATATTTTATTTATATAAATGGAAAGTAAGATGACGTCATATTTGAGTCAGGAACATAAAGTAAATGTTTAGAAAAGTTGTCTTAATAGAGTATGCTTTGAATATGAAGCATTTATCAGGTTTTCTAACGTGATCATTTATCTCAGATTCAAGAAATCACCATTACTTGTGTGGAATTCTTTCAAGGCATGAGACAGGGGTTAAGTATAAGAAACTTATGAATATAGCACTGTAGAAGGTTCTAAAAGATTTTCAACAGAACTCATTCCCCGTAAGTGTGCCAGTGACTCCATGCATGAAAATGTCTAGTTTTCCTGGTAATTGTTGATGATTGCAATGCTATAGGAACAGACATTAACTGATCATTTAAACAAAAGGAGTAGCAACTGATGCAGAATACACTTTTAGAACGAGATGTAAAATATATGCTGAAACTTAGATTATCACAGAGGTTTCTTTTTAAATAGCCTGACTTCGCAAAGCAGTTCAGTACAAGATATCAACAAAACCATTGGTCAGACTTTAATGCTTACAACTGGAAGGATGATATTCGATTACATTCTACACAAAACTTATTTCGTGCTTTGTGCTCTTCAGACACATACGTGCTTATTATCAAATTCGATTCCTAGCCAGTCATAGTCGAATTTTGTTAATATCATTTTGATCCTGCCTTTTTAAATCAGATGAATAGAAAATACAGACTGTGCTATCTAAAGGAATAGTACATTATTGTGTAATTTTCTGAGGGCAATAGTAGTAAATAATACCTTACTAGGACCTTCTACTAATATAAATATCACAGTTGTTAAAATTACTCTTCATATCCGCTAAACTCCAACAACATTAAATTAATTTTATGCGCAGTCTTGATTAATTTATACTAAAAATTATATTGAAGAATGCAAATTTAGTTAATGCAAAAATGGCTATTGTTTGAAAACCAAGCAACATATGCAACTGATAGATCAACTTCAATGCTTCTAACAATCTATATGTGCTATAAAGTTCTCATTTATTTCGAAAAACAACTGCTTGTCTTAGTAGCAAATCGTTCTAAAATTTTTTAACCATAATTTCTGTAATCCTATATGAAGTCAATCTCTTAAGCTCCTAATGTTTCAAGCATTTTTCCATACCGAACGTTGTTTATTAATTATTTTTTAAATATGTAACAGGATTGTATTTTTTCATTCACCTTTAACACAGACTTCAACAATATTATTATCTGAAAGTTAACGTTTATATCTGAATGCTTAACTTATGGAAAAGGTTACAAATCTTTGTCTAAATCACTTCATTTCGTTATTTTCAAAAATTGTAAATACTTCAAATTTAAGAACAGTTAGTAATTTCCCATTTAACAGAAACATTTACACATTTTAATTTTAAAGAGTGAGTTTTTAATTAGTATTTTTTATATTCTTCAACATTTTAAGTACATTGTTATGGAAATTAAATTTATGCAAAAGCATATGTAAAAACTTCATAAATAAGTTTTACTTATGAAATACATTGAAAAGAAAAACTACCAAAAACATCAAAATAGTAATACTTGTTAGGAAGGTCACAGAACTTTAATTTAGTACAAAACATTCAAAAACGCTGTTCTAATAGAAAAAAAAACCATGTTATGTAAAATCATGTAATAAAATTTAAAAATAAAGTCTTTCAATAAATGTAATGAGAAAGAGGGAAAACTCTCTTAACGAATAACTTTTTTAGAAACGCCTTTAAAGATGAAGGTAATATTTTTTATATTACAAGAATTTTATAAATTTAGATCAAATTTACAGGAGTGAATCTATTTTCATTATTTGTTAAGATAAGTATTTTATATCTTAGAGTGAGAGAGAGAGAAAGAGTATTTTGAATTAATATTTATACTAAATCAAATAATTTCAGCTGAAATTTCTATTTAAGATTAACATTTCTCGGAAAATAAAAAGAATAGAGATAATATTACCAAAAGCATGTATTTACTTAATGTTAAAGAAGTCTTTATTAAAATTATATGTTTACTTAATCAAGATTTACTTATGAAACTAAAGTGAAATTAATCAAATTTAACAAATTTGTCAATATCCCTAAATATATATATATATATATATATATATATATATATATATATATATATATATATATATATATATATATAT
>JAPDSC010121089.1:16690-37047 GCA_026290005.1 Latrodectus geometricus | reverse complement strand
TTTTATTAAGTAGATTAATTTGTAGTGATTTATTTGGAAACACCCGTATGAAACATTGTATAGCCAATAGTAACCATATCTCTCATTTGAACAATTTCATCTTTGATTGTTACTATATTGAGTATTTATTTCTTTACACAGAATTTTTTGAAAGCATGTTATTATTTACGAAATGAGTTATCGAAAATTTATAGTTAACATACAAAAAGTTTTTTCTCGAAAATATTTCCATTATATTTTAAATTAAACCATACAATTCTTACAATATATTTTAACTTACTTGTTTTATAGAATCGTAAATTTTACTTTCACATAACTTTTCTACTGATAAAGTCTACTTAATTATCTATGGTCATGTGTGATTTTTAATACCATCTATAAATATAACATTTTGCAGATGACTACCTAAAAAAATTCACATTCCTTCCAACATTTACAATCTGGAAGACATCAGCATTACATAATCAGAAACTCTTTCATAAAAGCAAATAACTCCAAGCAAAAGATTACCCCACGATCAAAAAGAAGGCAACCAAGTTCGAACTAATATTTTCTGCCTTCCAAGTACTAAGTTTGGTAAAATCAAACAATGAAAATTTAAGAACTTTTCGTCTAAGCATCCCGTTGTTTGCTCTAAAGATTATAATGACTTTTATGTGGCCATTTTATATATGCTTAATAAAATGTTCTTCACGGTGTTTCTTCCATACAAATTGCCCGAATGCTTTTGCAGAAACTTACTGCAATCAGCATTCTTCTTGTGTGGATCTGGTAGCCCGTTACCTCTAAATTAAATTGTAAATGCTAGCAACCATAAGAAAAAATGCAAACTTTTCGACGTAATTTCTAACTAAATATTACAAAGCACTTTGATTGATTTTCTCAGATAAAGTTTGAAATATCACATTATCTATCATTAAAATATAATTTTTCAATTTCATTATATACAGCAATGCTTTAAATCCATTCAGATTTAAATTATTGAATTAAATTATATAGAAATCAGAAACTTATAAGATCAAAGAATTTTTTTCTACTTAGAAAAAGAAGTTAGGTGTACAGACAAGAACTTATTGCATTAAAAAGTTATCTTTATTGTGAAAAATTTTTTTACTAAGTTTACTTTCAGCAGGAAATTAAAAAAAAAAAAAAAATCTGAGACAGAAATGAATGTTTGATTGAAGCAGGTGTTGCGTTTTTGTGCAACTGTGCATACATATAAAATTATATATATATATATATTATAACAAAGCTTAGTTATAACAAAGTTAGTTATATATAATAACAAAGCTTAATTTTTATAAAATAAATCTATAAACTTTTTGTAAAGACTCAACGTTCATTCAGGCAATGAAAAGTATGGACTTATAAATAATAAATTACCTGATTTCACTCATTACCAACACTGTAGAATTTATTCTAACAAGCACTTGTGGGCAAACAATGACAATTTTGTAACAAATAAATCAATTTCAACTTTTTCTAAAAAATGATAAATTTTTTTTCATTGAAAAAAATAATGGTATTTCGTTTTATTATCGTTTCGAGGAATATGTTAATAGAGAGAGAGACTCTTCCATTCCGATATTAAAACACATGAAAGTAGTTTTTGATGATTGAAGAGCGAGCTTTGGATTAGACAAACGTACTTCTAAATCTTAATATTGGGAAATTTTTATTTTTCATTTATTAGAGTTATTTCATGATATGAAACAGTTCATAATTATTGCAACACTGCAATTAATAATGGGTGAAAGAACATTTTAAATAACTATGTACAAATCATGATGAACCTTGTACAAAAAATGACTTATCGCATTTATGCATTAGTACAAGAAGGAGAAGCATAAAGTCTCTAAACTATGTTTTATAAAACTATTTATAGTATGAAACAACTTAAAACTGTTTTCTTCTATTCAATATCTTTTTCTAATTCTGATGTTTTTTATTGTTTGAAGAATTTTTTTTATTTATTTTGCACTCAATATAAAAGTATAAAAACGCGTTTCTTCCTATTTTAAAGTTAACATAACTTTCATTTTACAGACAATTAATCTAAACAATGTTTATAATAAAATGAATCCAAATTTTATTAGTTTTAAATATTTTTAACTTGCAAAGTTGTGTGATTGTATAATAAAATATATATTATATAAATATATCTAAAATTGTATGAGTTAAAATGAAGCATTTAGTGATCTGAATATGCAAAATCTTTCTGTTTTTAAAAGTTTACCAAAATGGATATGTTGAGGAAACTATGCAAAAATACGGTTTTCTATATTGGATATAGATACAATGAGAGACACTGAAAAAATAGGAATAGATGTTGAGAATTTAGAGAACTGAGTATTTTATGTTACAGAATAGCCAATGTGATTTTATAAGACTATAATCACATAAAAATGATTTGTGTCGTTACATTTGAGGAAGAAATGCTACTTATACTCTAAAGAAATATTAAATTATACTCTACTCAAATATATATATTTTGTTGTGATCACAAAAAATACTGCGTATATTTATTTTAAAGAAAATGTAAGCTTTGAGATATAATATTTTCAAGTTTTTATAAAACACCTTTATTATTTTCATCAAAATCTGATAAAGAAAGGTAAGTAAGTTTTTCATTTTATTGTATGGAAATTATTATATTTTTAAGGAGAAATTGATTAAAAGCGAAAGAATTCACTTTTTATCAATTTTGGAAAAATGGCATATACAATCATTAGATTATGAAGGGAATTTTGTTTTCGATATGGAATTCCTGCTTAATATATTTCAAAATGTTTCTAAAAGCTCTTCAGAGTGACCCTGGTTACAGATAAGAATGTTTGATTAGTATATACATATTATAAGAGGTAGAGAATCAAGAGAGAATGCTTTGATCTACTGTCTAATAGATCATGAAAAGTTTGATTAATGATAATACATATAAATTGGTGTTTGGTGCACAACAATTAAGATAAGTGAAATTATTGAATAAATCTCTACTGTATTTGTGTTTTGCAAAATAATTTTTTTGTATTTTAAGTCATTTAGTGTATTCAAAAAATTTTAAATTTGCTCAAAGTGCTTAAGTAAATCAGTAATTTATTTTTAGCACATTACTTCCTAATATAATAAATTCATAACTTAGAAATATGTTTTCAATATTAAAATAGTTAAACAATCAAGAAAATTGCAATTGGAATTTAAATTAATAGTGAAAAGAGATTGTAATAATCAACTTATTTTATATATTTATTGGCAACAAGGTATATAAACTGTTTTCTTTGATGGTTGTAGTGTCGCAAAGAATGGAATCTTATAAGTAAGTAAAATACTTAATTGCGAATGAAAACATTTTGTCAATCTATATTTGCATTTGAAGATAAAAATAAAAATTGATATTTCCCTAATTTTGAAAAAGATAAAAAAATAAGGAATATGTATGAGAATTAGATAAAAAAATATATTTTTTGTCCTGAATATTCAAATAGAAACCATGAAAATAAAGAAAATTATCCCATAAGAAAAGGGAGTTTTTATTTCCGAATTTATTTGTCAAGACGTTTTCTCTTTAATTTTTCCTATTAAAGAAAATGAAATGGGGACATGAAAAAATTAAGTGGGAGGGATGTTCTTATTTTTGATTGACGGGAAGGCGTATGGGAAAGATTATGAAAATGTGCTTTTTCATTTAAAACTCGGATTAGGAATTTATTTAAATCAACTATGACAGGACACTTTTTCAAAAACTAGAAAAAGTTGAAAATTTTTTGGATTTTATGAATTCTGAAACTAATTGGATAACTTAAAGAAACTGTTTGGATATTTGTTTTGAAAATTCTTTAAATAAATGTGAAAAAACATAAACAATTTTTTTTTTGACTTTCTGTGATTCGCCCTTTAAATATGAATAGATGATAAATCAAAGAAAAGTTATTTAAGAATCGCTATAAATATATAAACATATACATGCATATATACTGGTATAATAAATGAGTGATTTTAATCTTTATGTGATTACAAAATTTATTGATCTTGAATATAGAATAGCTGATTATTATATGGGGAAAATATTTTATTTTTATATCGATATTAATATTTTATTAAATGTAGATAATTTATATTCAATTAGTCTACTCTATAATGAATTGTATATGCATGTTTCAGTAAGAAACTTTTTTTTTATTTCAACGGTACAAAATATTTTACTTCAATAGAAAGAAAGGCATTTTTGAATTTGCTAGTGTTTCCAAGATATTTTAAAGTGTTTTCTTAGAATATTAAAATGCCTTAAGTTGTAAATTTAAAAAAGTGTTTATTTAAGATTCTTTCATTGAATATTAGTTCATTGTTTGATTTTTTTAATTTTTGTTATTATAATAATTATTTCTATATTAGATATGGAAATTTGGCACCTCATAGTGGCAACTAATAGCCGATGGCTGTTGTAAGAATTTCAACATGTACTGAGTCTTATCCGTTTTTGTACTTTTGATAGATTGTGGGTAATAATGTTGATGTGCCGGAAGTACGAAGTCGGGAGAATTCCCAAGTACCTTCTCCAAAAGACGGTCATTCAGAAAGCAGATGCGACATCTATCTTTGTTAAACAGTGATTGGAACAGTGGTCGAATCTGGAAGTTTCCTCTTCTAAATGTGTGATCTTGCAATTTAATCACTATGAGCACATCTAATACGAAATGACATTAAGCAATAATCATACCTCAATATCGTTAACCATGTTTTTTTCCTTGATATTTTTCGGTATTAATTAATGATGACTAATACAATGGTTTTCTCAAAATGAAACAAGTTGGAAATTTGCTTAAAAAATCATTGCTAATTTATTAATTTTTCCTGATGTTTGTTTGAAAATTCAAAAGATATTTCACTCACAAAGTTACTTACAATTAAGTTTGTCTGACAAATACTGAAATAGATTATACAAAACTGATATAATGCTTATAACAATTATTATTTTAAAGTATTTGCTATGATAATACTTTTCAAAACGGTACCAAAATAATTTCATTCCAGAAGTGAAAAACCATTTGAATGAAAAATGCTGAATAAATTTTCATACGTCTATATTTTAAATGATTATATTAGTTTCATCAAATATTTTCACATAATCTTTTAGCTCAATATATTAATAAATGAAAATATTTATTAGTTATTAGTTGAACAAATTAAACCAGATTCTTTACGGAATATTAAGTCCATTTAGATTTTAAAATTCACTGTGGTTGAATGAAAAAAATTCTTAAAAATACTTAAAATTCAAATCTAAAAAAAGTCTCCGATCATAAATTATGAAAAATAAAAAATAAAATAAAATGTCTTGTCATAAACCCTACAGGAAAGATATTACCCAGTAAAGATGTACAAAAATATATATGGTTATTTCCTATTTATTTAGACAGTTTACATTTTTTTCTGCGAAATGTTGAGATATTATTTGAATTTAGTTAATTATAAAGTTTTCTTATTTTTGAGAAACATTTTTAAGTACTTTAAACTGATATAAAACATGCATTAAATAAAATTCCATCACATTTTCCTTTAGAGATTCCAAGAAAATTTCATTATTTGGTAAGTAATTTTATGTTCTTTAGAAATGTTTTATGAAATTTATATTTATTAAATTCAAAACAAATTGAGAGCATCTGTGTTGTTCACCTCAAAAAATCAAAGAAAAATATAGGCATTTAGCTGCTCAAATTTTAAGGAAAATATTCAGAGTATTAATAATTAGAACTTTACTTGAATGCGGATGACAGGATTCAATTTCTGAGTTTTTTTTAACTGATTTTCTTCTAAAAGTCGAAGTAATAAACAATTTAGTTTCTTTATTTCTTACAAAAAAACAAAGTAGTTCATGATTTTATTATGCCATAATTCGCACTTGTGCCCCACATGTTTCTAGAAACGATTGTAGCATTTGGGAATGCATATTTTTCTTTCCCTTCTTGTTGCCATGGATACGTAGCAGAAATACTCATTCTCATTTTTATGAATGAAACATATCCCTTCTTAAGTTCTCACTCAACTGTTGAAGAGGGGTTTTTCTACTTTTCATAAATTTATAGGTAAAACAAAGGGATGCATTGTTTGGCTCGTAAACTTGTTTTATTGAACTGTTTTCATATATTACTTGGTTGCGCAGTAGATATGTTATTGAATAGTTTTTTTTCAAGTTGAAGTGAAGCCAATTTTGGAAAATATGTATTTAATTTTTTTTTTCAAACTGAATTCATAAGAGTCCCATATATATTTTGACAAGAAATACTTTGATCAGAAATATTTAATAAATAAATATAATTTTCCATATTCTGTAAATTGCTGATACAAGTTCTTTAAAATACTTTTCTGTTTTTGTACAGTCATCATAATTTTTTATCATGCATAATCTTGTAAGAATTTATTCAAAGTTTTTGTGCAATGAAATATTCTAATCATATAAAAAAACTATACACACAGTTTTAATTATTTAAATTTTTCTAATTATACCTATGGGAGCAAATACACATTTAAGTAGGTTGCAATTGAACGTCAATTTCTTATGAAATGAATAAACTCAACCTAGCTTGTAATATGTTACAAAAAAATTCAATTTTTTGATACAATTATATATTTTATTTTAGTATGAAATTACATCATTTTGAAGAACAACATACCTTTTATTCAACGAAAAACCCAGCTTCAGTGACTATTTGGCTTGTTATCTTTAAACGTTTTCTGCTTATTTCATAATTCTGTGGAAAATAAACCCTAAAGTGTAGCAATATCTTCGTTAGCTAAAAACAGAATAATAAAGTTTTCATTACGTATCTAATTTATTAAAAACCCATTAGCAAATAGTCTTCAAAATTCGCTTGTTAGTCTTTTTTTCATAAATATATCAAATTGTCAAATAATTAATATCAAAATAAATAAAGGATAAATCTGTATAGAAAAAATTAATGTATATTTTGTATTAAATCAATTTTGTGTTTTGAGGAGTATTTATTCGATCAAAATTGTTATTTCTAATTCAAAAATACTTTTTCACATAAAACTGCTAATAATTTAATGAACATTTATTAATAAATTTTGGCATACAAAATCTTTTAGTATAAAAAGAGTTTGCATCTATATATTTTAATTTGGTGTATGGGAATAATTTGGGTTACAAAATAGTTTTATTAATTGCATTTCACAATGATTTAGAGACCTAGATTCTGATTGAACAAAATTTAAAAAACACTTAAATTGTGTCCTTGATGATTTAAACTAATTATAAAGTAGATATTTTGTCTTGTCATTTTTAATTTGCTATTTCTTCTATTGTCAAGGTGCTAATGGCTCCAGTCAATGGGAGATAGTTTTTCAAATCGAAGCTTTGGTCAAATAATTGGATAAAGTTCTTCCCATACTTTCAGTAATGAACACCAACTTATTTTTATTTAAAACATAAAACAGTATGTTGAAATATCAAAGATTTAATTTTTCTATGCACGTTTTATAAAAGTAATGTTGTAATATGTAATGTATAAAAGTAATGTTGTTATAAAAGTAATATGTTGAAATAAAATATTTTTTTTTATTTCATGATGCGTTTGATATAATGAATTTATTTCTCAATGAAATAATTATGTCATAACTTATATAATCATAAATACATATTTTCTGATTAAAATATTCTTTTTCTTGATAACCATTGTAAAATAGCAGAAGTTCTTATAAGACTGTAGTGATATTTACTTCTGTATTTGTCTTGAATGGTAATTTAAATCTCCATTTTAAAATTTGTTGTTTTCTTTCTTAAATATTTTTGTTAAATAGTATAAACAAATTTAAATGTTGGAATATTTTAAGATAAATACTAATTAGGTTAAATTAAATTTGAAACTACTATAATCAAATTGATTTTAAAAATATGGGAAATAACTTGAACAAATATTTTAAAGTAAGATTTTTGAAATAGATATGAGAGAAAAATAGAAGAACTCTCATGCACATTATCTGGTTGTTCAACAAAATAAGAAACATGTGTGTTAAATATCCATTTCAATTTATTCACTTTCAATATTCAGTTGAATAAAAGTATCGCGTCACTTTTTTTTGTTTTACTTTCTTACAGAAAGAATTTTTTAAGCATGATGATATCAGATTTTAAATAAAAAATAACAACGTCGAAACGAGACAGGCTTACATTTTTTATAACATTTGGTATTCATTTGTAATAGAGCAGACCGATTTTTCTTTCCAGTGTCAATACCTAACATGAATTCGTAAATTGTATTTATACCAATTTACCATTGCACTGTGAGAGAACCACGTTCTTTCATAGAAGATCCCGAACAGGATCTTAGCACTGTTTAAAAGTGAGAGATGAATATTGAATGTTTGATCTCTGAATGCATAATTCACCGAGGGAATCTAGACAAGGACGATCCTGTAGACATGTATATTTCTTGTTTCTTTATTAAGATAGATAATATGGACTACTATCGATGAAATTCTTTCACTGACAGAGAAAAATTGATTTTTGAATGCTAATGTAGCTTATACTAGTTGGATTATTCACTGAATATCAAATGATATTTAAGAAGTTATGAAACGATATTTCTGAAAAATAAATAATATAAAGTTTATAAAATAAAATCAGCAATATTTCTAAAGTTGTGGTATAGACATAAAAATATTATATGAATTATCTAGTAAAACTTATCAAGAAGAATCATATTTCTGTTTTGTAAATTATCAGTTAATGATGATTGATTTAATTATATATATTACAACCATTTTAATGTACAGCTTGCTTGAATACACATTCCCACATACACACAACGTATTGATAAATTCTTTTCAATCAAACGCAAACACACATACCTGTTACCTAAAAATGTTTTGTCTTATTTTGACGCAAAAACTTCAAATGAAAAATTGCTATGAAAAGATGAAATTTATTCATCAAAGCGTCCTCCACCATAATGCAAGCTCCTATACTCTGTTCCGATAAAATAACCGGTTTTTAGTCAAATGGGTCACTTCAGTTTTGATTTCTTCAGCATTATGAAACCATGCTATCCGTATGTGATTATCCAATGCTCTTAGCAAGTGATAATCCAATGGGGAAATATCTAAGGAGTAGGAAGGATGTGGAAGAGTTTCCTACTGTAAGGTAGTAATCGCATTCAAAATATTTGTAGTAAGCAGTCTAGGGTTGTCCTGCAAGAATTTTCCGGTTCATTATTGCTGGCTATTTCTGACGCAAGGACTCTTGTGCATGTTTCAATTATTGCATTTAGACAGCAGTATTAATTGTCTCGCTACTTGGAAAAAAATCGTGGTGGACATTATCTGCCGATACCTACACCACATAGCAACAGCTTCTGGGAATGGAATGGATCATTTGCGGCCCTTCTCTCTGTGAAACCAACCATGTGAATGCTTGGGCTTTTATACTTTTCATCAAACATCATGAGATAATTCAGAGACGTTTCCTTTTTCTCTGTGGAAAAGAAGTGATGAGAAGATGGATAACCTTTTAAGTTTCCTCTATTCCGTAAGTTCGTGAAGGAGCCATTTGATTAATTTCCACATAATTCGTAGTTTGTGTAAGTGAGCAAGAAAGGCTTAATCCACGATACGTGAAATTTAATTGCAAGTTCCTTACATGTTTCGGAAGCATCCACCTCGATAGGTTTTTACAAACAATCACCATAGAAATCTATTGCGTATCTGGTGGAGGTGAATCTTCGAGCAATTTATCACTAGTACATTTAGTTAATGCATCGTCTCCAAATTCGATGGATATTTTTTTATATGTTTGAGCAGAGATTTTGATCAGTTTGTACTCATAGCAAACATGTTCTAATAATAAACTTGCTAACGGCCATTGCTAAACCTGTTTTCCAATTCACACAAATTAAACCGACATTTAAAAAATATTTTAGGACCGGGGTGGTTTGGATTGTTAGTACGTCGTCCTTATTACCGGACTGTGGCGGATTCCAATCCCGGCTAATCCGAAGATCCGTCATGTTGACTAATAGTCAACTGGAGCACGTAAAATATGTCGTGTTAGCAATGTCCTCCATTTTACTATTCCCAATAGGTATCTCTGGGAATAGGAAAATGGAGTCAAGATTAGGTCTTCTCTGGCTACCTATTTCTAAATTGGAAGACCCATATTCTGCTGCCATCTCTGAGCTAAAAGTCGTACTACCACCCTATTAGGGTGTGTTCTATTCAAAAACGGTAGACGCTCTTTCTGATTTCACACGCCCGGTCCATGACGGGTGGGCATGGCTTCGCCAAGTGTCATATGCTACAAATATCCTATTAAGCAAGTCTTATACATAATCTGTTTTAAAATATAGGAGTCAGCTTCTTTCTAATTAATGGGCAGCGTAGAGGCATTTGCAATTTTCTTTTTTTTAAAAAGCAACAAAACTTTTCTGATTACCCATTATATATATCTGAATATGTATGTACACATATATTCGAAAAGAATTCTATTTCATATTTCCTAAGAAGTACTATTGTACATTATTTTAACAATAAATTGAAGTATTTGAATCTCATTTCATAAAAAGAAAAGTATACTAAATTACAAAACGAAGCACTATTATGCATAATTTAAAATTTCTAATATATTATACATAATAATAAAGGATTCAAATAAAAAATAAAAAACTGTAAACGAACATTTAGCTTAAATTTATAATGAAAAAATTATAAATGTAAGGATTTTCTCAATTCATAAAAAGAAAAAAAATCTTAGTTACATAATAGCTCATTATTATGCATAATTTTAAATTCGAAATCTATTATATATAATAATAAATAATTCCTGAAAAATTAAAAACAGTAAACGAACATACTTAGAATGTTTCGTGTAAAACTTTGCAAAATAAACCTAAGCTTAAAATAAAGACTTTTATATAGTTTAAACTTTCTCTCTTCCTTTCCATTTTAATAATGAACTGTATTTACTTTATATGGCTACATTCACATTTTTTAAATTTGTGCTTAGAACAAGAAGTAAAAGAAAAAAAATATTCTCACATTTAGGAGATGATAAAAAAAATTCGTATAAACCGAAAATAAAGTAAATGTAAAAATAAATTTCGTATTTAGAATATTTGAATGGCAGCTAAGCAACAGAAAAGAAAAATTCTCTTTCAAAAGTAAAATTTTACTGGCAGATTTCCTTGTCACAGTTTTTCCCCCTCGTTTTTCCCCTTTAGGGAAAAATGAAGTGCTGGCGTGAAAAGAAAATGAAGTTTAAAATTTTCTATCCTCTGGCTAATGCTAAGACGGGAAGAGGAATGCTTATGAAAGAGTGCTTTTGTTTAAAATTTGGATTAAGACTTTATTTAAGTCAATTATGAACAGAGGTTTGGGCAAAAGATGAAAAGTTTTGATACCTTTCAGAATTTATTATTTCAACGCTTTCAGTATTTCGTTTTTGTATTCTCTAAGCAAAATAAAAATGGAAATTGCATGGATTTAAAAGTCATGTGTCATTTCGAAGTTAGTCACCATTATTTTATAAGTTGTGCAACTTTAAACACAGAATAAATTTGCAAGTTAATTTTACAAATACATTAATGCAAAAAAATATTATTCAATAAATTCTAATTCAGGCATTATGAATCACAAATTTATGAAATAACTTTTGAAAGGGATCTTAAATGTCCATTATGTAATAATTTAATTAAATATTTGTGTGCTTTTGAGATTTTCAATAGAAACAATAATGGAGAACAATTTATTAAAGTTTTTTACTAGCAAACAGAAAATTATGTTTTATTGCTGTAGAAATTTATATAACTGATACTAGCTTTATTCACACCACATTAACACTCATTATTTTGACCTAACTGAAGTTAAAGTTAAATCTATTAGAATATTCAACGTTAAATTGCCATAAAAATGAGTATTTATAAGTACTAAGAGTTTTGATTAATGTTTCAATATACTCTGACATATTTTTTTAATTTAATTAACTAACTTAAGGTATAAAAATTGATTTACCATTGATTTTGTATTGAATTAAATTTAAGTTGGATTGAAGACCTAAAAAAATTTAGGAGAAGAAATTTGTGTTTTTGGCTAAATTTCTGAAGAAATAATTTGACTGACGCTAAAAGTACATTTCACAAATAATATAAACTTTAATTGGTAACGTGATAATGAATAAATCTTCAATTTTTGAACGCAAGAAGTTTAAAATTGATAAGCAAGTTCCAGTTTCGTTAATTTAATGATAAATAGCTTGAAAACAAACATTTTAATTGGTAAATTAATTGATTTGTATATGATTCAGCACTTTAAATCTTAGTATATCAACAGAAAGGCAATGTGTGTGAATTAGTTAAATTATTACACATCTTTATACTAAGCACTACTATAAACGGGTTTGTGGAGGTGTGACGTGGATAGTGCTACTCGCCTCCATGACATGGTTCACTGGTGCCCACCGGGTAACGATAAATGAGTATCAGTTTCTGGCCTTGTTGTGGCTAAAAAGGGTTAATCACCCAAGTGCCCGCCATTCGAAGAAAAAAAGTTTCTAATAACACAATACGTAATCTTACTTTAGCGCTTTCCATTCGACTGAAATTTCAAACCTCGTATGAGCGAATGCTTTTGTTTTTATATATGGTTTACTTCCATAATCGAACTTTACATAAAGTATTTTTCATTAAAATTGATAAGCATGAAATAGGTTGATACGTTATAGATTATCAAAACCATAAAGCAAATCTTGAATAACCTCATGAATTTTTTTCAGAGGGTTTTAATTAAGTTATGAGCCTCACTTTTTGTCAAATAATTCGTCAAATATTACTCTACATAAATTTAGTGAATTATGTATTAAGTAGACTAAATTTATTGTTTAACTTAGTATACCTGTAAGTGTATACTGAGAAGAAAATTATAGGATATAAAAAGAATGTTATTTGAGAAATAAATTTACGTTTGCTTAAAAAAAAAAAAAAAAAAAAAAAAAACTATATCGTAATTTTAAATCAGTAAAATATACTAGATTATATAGAAAGAGAAACCGATGAAATTGATAGGCCAGTTTATAAAACCTATTTATTTAAAACCACTAAGATTTGATTTTTAAATGTTATAAAAACAAATCAAAGCAAGCAATCCAATTTCACTTGAAACATTGTACATGCCACTTTCATTTCGTAGTCTTAAAGAACAAATCTTTCGGAGGAGGCTTTTTCTGGGAAAATACCTCAGAGAGAAATGTAGAAGAAAACACTTCTTTACGTAGTTGAACTGCAGTTTGGAACGTGGATTGTATTTGTATTTTTGCAGTTTCAAGTTCGATATTCTCAAACATTGAAAAGTGCAGAATTTTTTGGCTTTGCTCTATCCCAGTAGAATTCAATGCATTGAAATAGTAAGGAATTCCTTACATTTCGTATAGCCCATAGAAAAAATAAGCATAATGTATATTCCAAAAAAGTGAAACTTTTAACTTACTTTAACAATTATTTGTGGTTAAAATCTGGGTTTTACTGGCTAATTTTCTTGAATTAACAATTTTTTTTCGAAGTTTATCTAGTTAAAAACTATTATTTTTTTTTAAAAAAATGTGTTAAATGAATTTCAAAAATGTATATAAATAATTTCCATATTTATATATATTTCTTTTACACTGTTAGTAATTTTAAGTGATACATGTGTCGGAAAAATTTATAGCACTTGATGGGATGGTTTTTAACCCAAGTATAAGAACATTTTCTTTAAAGTGGCTTAATGCTTATAAAAGGATTTTCTGCCTTAAATTTTTTTAATAATTTAAATTACTATTTGATCACAATGATGAATTATCATATAATAAAAATGTTAAAATGAAACATCTAAAGAGTCAAATAAGCTTCTAATTTATACATGATTCAAAAGGAAGCCAAGAATTCTTTTAGTTAATATGTATCTTCTTAATTAAATATTATTTATAAAACGCAAATAATAATAATTTAAAACAACTTATACTTATGTTTAAGATGCAAGAAATTTTTTAGCTTGAATGACAAAAAATCATAACATATTCTAGAAAACAATAAATATTCATTATAAAATTGAAACATAAAAGGAAAATTAAGAAATGACATTATTTTTTTCCCATATTAAAATAATTAATTTGATATAAAATTTAAAGGATGCGTAAATTTTTTGAACTTCCTTTGAAAAATAATTTAAGACGTAATAAAGACATTTCAAGAACAAGAAAGTCATTTCTTTAAGCTATGAACTAACTATTCATCTAACTACTTTGATAAAATTCCATCTTACTTTCCGTAATAGTTTTTAAGAATATTTGAAAAATAATTCTTTAAGTTCGTGGGGAGAGAGAAAGATTGAAGATGGTTTTTTTCTGTTTATAATTATGAATATTTTAAAGAAAAATGTAATTTTCAAAACAATATTTTGTGATTTTAGATTCAATATTTATGAATTTTTAGCAATTCATATTTATTTTCGTAATATTTCCTAGTAATATATTTATTATGTAATGAAATTTGTCGTATTTTAAAATATTTTAATCATCGCTAAGAAAATGGCTTATAATTATTTTCGATAAAAAATAATTAACAGTTTAAAAATTAGCTTTATATGTTTAAAACATATAATTTGTTAAAAAAAAAAAAAAAAAAGCAGAAATAGTTTTTTTTGGAAAAAGTAGATTATGCAATTGAGCGAAATTTTCATGTAAATTTCTTTTTTGTACGTAGTTACATCAGAAATATTTATTTTATCCCTATCATTATTTTTGATAAATGAAATGCAACTAATGTAAATCATGTAATTTTCGAAATTTTCAGTTTTAATGAAAGTTTGAAGAAATATAAAAGCTTAAAAATTTCAAAAGAATGGTAACTATTTGTCGATAGAAGTGAATGATGCACATTTTTAGATATTTTTAATTATTCACCATTTAGGTTTCCTTTAAAATATAGTAATTAATTATAATCAAAAAATTTATAAAATTAACTGAATAGATTGTTAAACTATATCGAAAAATATTGAGCCATTATTTAGTTTCCGACATATGCTGTAATCGTTATTCTATTTAAATAACTTTTGAAGATTATATTGTACTCCACAAGAAAATTATACTAAAAATACATAAAAAAAATTATTAAAAGGTGAATATGCAAAAAATATTAGCATTAATACATACAATGCTGTACATGTTTTTGAGTTTAAAGCTGTATATTTATGATATAATGAACAGAATAAAGTAATGAATTTTTATATAGTTAAATAATAAAATATACAGAGTAAAGACATCATCTAATGAAACTGTTTTCATGGATTTTATACATTCCCATTAATTTCAGACCATTAAAAGAAAACGATAAAAAACATAATCTCATCAAGAAAGAGGATGTTTTTAATGGATGTGGAAACATTGATTAAAAAAAAAAGATTCTTAAAGTTTGCAAAACTAAGAAAATTACTGGAAGAGCAGATAAAAAGTTACTTATTTAAACTTTTTAATGTTTAGTGAAAATATTCTTAATTTGACGTTGAAAATTGCCTACAAAGAAGAATAAATAAATAATGAATTAAAATAAGAAAAAAGAGCTCGTGAAAATCATTAATTACAAAAGACGAATGAGCCGAAGAAAAATAGATATATTGTAAGTAATTTTTATATATTTTGTATTCTACCTAAAATTAAGTTTAAAATTAAATTATAAATAAAAATAAATGATTTTAAAAACGTGAAACTCATTTTCAATAATCTTTATGGAGAAATACATATTCCAAATTATTTCTATTATATTAGTCAATTTTTTAATCATGAGATAAATTTATATGCATGTAAGAGAACATATACAGCAAAATAGTTTAATCGCAGTTTAAATAAGGTATTAGAGTAAAAGAGCAATTAATTTTTTTATTAATTAAACAATTAATTAATTAACAAAAGAAAATATTACTTATTAATTAGATAAAAATTGCTTATGAAGTGACGTCTTAGCATGTTTGGTTTGCATTAAAAATGGCGTATAGTGAAACTTAATAAACATGCATCTTCATGTACTAGAATTATAAAATCTTTATTGTTTATGGATTATAAAAGATAACTAAAACGTTCATTTCAAATTCAGAAAAGCTACAAAATAAATTAATAGGCATCTTTTTCACACATAAAAATTAAGGTATTCCTAAAATTTTGCACTGTATTGTGAATGCTTGACAGTTAAAAAAAAAAAAAAAAAAGATGATCAAAGGAAAATAAATAAATTATTTTAACGATTGAAAATGTCAATGTTAAAATTTTAAATGGAGAAAAATATTTTCTCTCACATTATATATATATTATATATATACATTATATCCATTATTTTTACGTGAACTTTATGTAACTTCTTTTGGATTAGTTTTGTAAAAAGGTTTAAAACAGCTTTCATGTAGATTTGTAGGTCTTGCGCGTTACGACTGCTGACATGCGGTTAACTTCGATCATTTTTGACATTTTAAAGACATTTTCAATGATGCTGTATCCACATGCAAGGCGCATCTCTAACATCAAATATACCCGAACGGAATCGACGAAACAAAAATTGTACGTAGCTGGTTGTTACAGTCTTATATAGGACGATAAACACCTTTCATAATTTTAGCCACCTGGCTATCTTTTTCGCCGTTACAAGAGAAAAACGAAAATATATCGAATTTTCTGTTTGTTTTCTTCCATAGTTAAAACCTTGTACTCGTAACTGAATTAATCAAACAAAAAAACACAAGAGGATATTTTAGTGTCAAATGTCACCTTTCCAACGAGCATAAATCTGAAATTGTTTGATATATACCTGACGAGATATCGATCACTACAGACGTCTACCGAAAAAATAATGGATTACTTTTCCCAATATAAAATTTTACTGATTACATATATATAATTAGTAAAATTTATATATATATAATTAGTAAAAGTTTTGCATTTTGAATTATTGTGCCATACTCCCACGTTAATTGACAAACTCAAAAATATTCCTGCGAGCTTTCATATTATTGATGTATTTGTAATCAACCCTTACATTCACCAGACTTAACACCTGTTTTTATGAAATTTACCAATATTATGCGTAACTCAAACACATTAGGACAAGAGACTGTTGTAAATAGTTTAGCATACCATACATATGCACTTCTTAGAGGACTTTTCACGTAGAGTAAATTATGAAAAATCTACTTAATGACTTAAGTAATGTAGCCTAAAAATTGCTTAAGGACACCTTTCGATCGATGATAGAAAACACAGAAGCACAGTATTTATCTTTTTTAATTCAGCCATGTCTAGAATTGATTTCAAGTCTTCCCATTCCAAACAGCAGTGTCTATCATAAAGTCCCCGTGAACGTGAACTCCCTAGAATAACTCTTCTTTAAAACGCTGATGTGAAAATTGTTATTGACAATGAAGCTTGCATTCAGGGATATGATTTCTAATAAAAAACTTAAATAATTTGGTCTCATGTTGTAGTAAATGACAAATTTCCTGTGATATTTCTAACATCTTTTTATTTTAAAGATTTTTACCATGGTTAAATAACAATGTTGCCATTTGTTATGGTCATCCATATACTAAAATTACACTTCAGTTCATGAATTTTAATCTAAAATAGATTGATATGCATTCGCTTTAATAGGCATATTTAGGTTTGATCAGCTTTACATTGTTTCACATTTGTCAAAATAGACACAGGGGTACATTAATTTTATACAATATTTTTATTGATAGTTAAATTTATTCTGAAACAACAAAGAAACATTTTGTGTTTATATTTTCATATTAAATGATTCAAATATTTTATGTGTTTGATTTATGATTATTTTTAAATAACTAATTACTATTTAAAATCAATAGAAATAAATTTTAAGCAAATAATGAAAATCTATTATGTGTATTATATACATTGTTCCCAATTTTTTATAAATTAATCTGAAATGTCCAAAAGCAATTTTCTCTATATTGTTTACTTAGTAATAGTAAGTAAATGTTACAAATAGTAAAAAGGATTATAAAGATGAAATCATCACATTCCGAATTCCTTTAATGTTACAAAATTTGCTATTTTTCATAAGATTTGAATATTTTTAGATAGATTTTCTCATATTGAGTGAGAAAAATGTAAAAAGCAGAAAATATGCTGGCTAATTTCAAAATAATAGTTTTATATGAATGAAATGTAACAGAAAAAATATGCAAAATGAAGAAATATTAAAAAAAATATTTTCTATGAAATTAATATTAAATTTATTGAATACATATTGTAGACATTTACAGCAAAAACTAATATATATGCTAGAGACATTTATTTATTTTGTTTAAAAATAAAATATTCCTTTTAAGTATAGCTATTTATTGAAATATTATAATTTTACAGCAAAATTATTTTCACTTGCTTGCATAAAGCAATTATGTCAGTTTAATAATTAAATTCAATATATTTTAAGAGAGATTATTGGCAGGTTATTAACAAATCAATTCTAATTATTTAGAAATTAAATGGTATTTACAAAATTTCAAGTTGGAAGAAGACATTTTCTTAAGTAATCATTTCTTAAACTATTATAATAGTTTACATTGAATAATTTAATGTTTGGTTAATTTAAATTTGCATTTATAAAAATTGTGTTAAAATTTTATAATCTTTACACTAATAAACTGATGAAAGAGATTATTATATTTTAACAAAATTAATATTTATAATTGCAAATTTAAATAACAAAAATGAAAAAGTGAAAAAATAAAAGAAATTTTAAAATTATATTAAACAGTCATTTTAATATTTTTTATATTAGGTATTTTAAAGTAATACTGTAATGTATTATATTGTATACTAAAAAAGAAAATATATGTAAATTGTGTATTTGAATATATTATAAAGTATACATTCAATATTTGTTAAATATATTATAAAATCAATGTTGAATTTAAAATATTTAAGACTGAATTTAAATGAGTAAAATTTGTGCTCTAAATTTCTTTTTTTATATGTAACTATTTATATAGGATAGATTTATGCATGTTATTAATCATTTAATTTGTAAAGATTTACATATTAATGAAAACATAAGTAGTATTATAAAAAATCCTTGTATAATTTTGAATATTTTCAGTTTTTACGGGGAGTTAGTTTTTATAAATTTGTATATAATGAAATAGTTTGAAAATAATATAAAATGGATTTTATAGACAAAAGCTATTAAAATAATATTATAAATACTGAAAAATGTTTTTTGTTAGAAACGAGGTAATTTTATAATTTGAAATTTAAATATTTTAAACCTTGAAATTAATTAAAATTAAGGGACATTCAAATTTTCAAATTATAGTATTTTCTCGAGTAAGTTTGAAATACTGTCTACTGAGTTATGTTTTACACAGTAGATAATAGTAAATAATTTAAAATCATTTCAACACACTTTTTTGTTTTAAAAATTTTCTGTGCAACTGAGGTTATTTATATTTTAAACCAATATATATTTCTTCGTTATTTAAAATATATTTTTAATTATGTCTTAAGTTTCTTCTTCTTCTATAGCACTACAACCTTCTGCAGGCCTAGGCTGTCTCTAAAAGTGTCTCCCATCGGGAACCAAATTTCTCCACCGGTAGACTCCAATTTCATTCAGCGTTTTCTCCATCATATCAATCCATCTGGTGTTAGGTCTACCCCTTTTTTTCCATCAACTTTTTGAAATGTAACTTTTTTGTTGGGTTTAAATCCAACAAAAAAGTATATCTATATAAAGTAATCTATATAAATCATATAATCATTAATCTATATAAAAAGTATATCTATATAAATGTGTCCGTACCATCTTAATTGATAAATCGTTATAGATTTCACAACATTTGTGCCGGAATTTAGAGTATGGTTCATGATTCTAGCGGATTATGTCTTAAATTTAGTTCTAATTAAAAGTTACATGGGATATTTAAATACACCAAATTAAGTTTAATTAAATTCGTACTTGACATTTGTCATTGAAATGTTAGTTGTTTTTAATATTTTAATAAATAAATATTCATAAATGTAAAGAACCATGTGCTAATTTTAGACAATGTGGTGTAAATTAAAATGTATTTTAAAATTATTTTGCTTTAAAAAATTATAAATAGATATAAAATTATTTTTTTCTCATGAAGGAAAATAACAATGTATGTTGCATTAAGTGTTGCTGTTTAATAACAATATCATCAAAAATCATTATGAAATATTTAAAATTGTCGTAAATTTAAATTATTTCTCTCTGTGTTGGCAACGCATTTTCACAATTTACCACAATTGGTTGAAATTAAATTAAGAATATAGATTCATAAAAAAA
>JAPDSC010121089.1:0-11690 GCA_026290005.1 Latrodectus geometricus | reverse complement strand
AAAAAAATGTGAACTTAATATAAATGAAAGCGCAGTAAAAATGCAATATCCCTCTTATATAATTTTCTATTAATAAATAATATAGTACAATTATAAAATTTTAAAATAATATAATTTGTATGGTTTGTGATATCAGTGTGAAATAGTTCAATTTATGAGAAATTTTCATAGTGTTAGCCCATTAGATACACAAATATTACATTTAGTTCAACTGATTGACCATTAGTAGCAGACAATTTAGGTGTTATAAATAAAATGAAAAATCATATTAAGGATAATTTGATTGTTTTCTCATATTTTTTGTGTATATACGCATATACAGCATCAAAACGTCTTTTGGAAACTAAACAGGTTTTATTCGAGTATAAATTTGAGTTCCTCTGAAGAATGATATTGCTTATAGAGGTTGTGAATAATTTTCTACGAAAGTAGTTACCACGTCAGATGCAATCAAGTATTAGATATTTTGATTTAGTGCAAGAGTGATAACTGACTGTACCAACGGGTACGATTGCAACCGTCTCGTCTTAGCCCTATACAGAAAAGCATTGGTGTTCTGATAAAGCTGTTGGTGACATTCAGAACTATATCATCATTCTAAAAGTACAATATAGCTTTGATTATAAGAAAACAAAAGGTCTACCAGGCATCCATTGATTCGATAACATTTTTTGAATATAGTAATGATCTTTATTTTATATGTTCCTCGAATTTTTGTCTAAGGTTGATTTGAGAACGTCTGTATGGTATGACATGAAATAAATGATGATTTCTGGATAAATTAAAGCAAATTATATTATATTTTGAAGTTTTAATTACAGCGTTTGTAAATAACAAGAACCACAAAATTATGCTGCTTTGAACTCTTTGAAAAAGTATTTTATGCTATGAAATACATCATTTGAAAATTCTAACTGTTTTAAGAATGCAAACGCTGAGATAAAATAGAAGTATATGATGTATGTTAAAAAATAATGGGAGATTTGAAATTACGGTTTCTTTCAATTGTAATTGCTTTAAAAAATAACAATATGGGTTATTTTTTAAAGATTTTTATAAAACCATTGTATTTGTCAATTGTAGTATAAGTATTTTGCTTTTTTCCAGTACATCGCCGATTGGAAGTGCGTTAATATGCGAAGGAAAGCAGTCTCTGGTTTACTACTTAAAAATATTTTGGTTTAAGAGCATTTGTAAACCTTCTTCTGTACAACATATGAATTGATTTTCGGTGTTGTATACTCAAAAAATTGATTGAAGTCATAACAAAGTTAATTAATTACAATCAGTAAAAACTGTAAATATACTTATAAACTTAGTAATCAATCTGAAAATGACAAAAAACTTATGAATAAAAGTAAAATATTTTCATTTATAAAAACAAGAAATGTAATTTTATAGAAAATTCTAGACTCTCTGATACAAAATAATTATAAATATCGGTAATTCAGTAGAAAGCATTCCTCAATTATTTTATACATAATAATGGTAAAGATATACACAATTCAGAATAATTCATTTTAATTTATTTAAGAAAATAATGATTCTGTATGCTAATTGGAAAACAGTAACTTTTGAAATTGGGGAAAATAACGAGCAATGTTTACTTCATACCCAAAAAATCTCATGTGTAAGAAAATAAAAGACATTAATGCTTGAGTTAATTGCCTGTAAAAAACTTATTTCTTTAAGAAACTGTAAAACATTTTACGACCTAGCTTCCTATTTCTTAAAAGCAGGCAGGAAAATAAACTTGATATTCTTTTACTTATCATTAAAATCTAACAAGAGGGTCTTAAAAATATTAACGATAAGCTCAGTGACAATTTTCGCTTCTGGCATTCCCATGTTGGAAGCAACTTTCCGAGTTCTTCATAAAAAAATCTCGAGTTCTAAACAACTCTCACAAGAGCAATAAATTAAAAATAGTATGTCATAAGCAGAAGGACGTCTAATAAGAAAGAAGATTAAAATTAATGCTGTGCTGGTGACTTGTCCACACGAGACCATCAAAGGAATTTAAAAAAGTAATATTAATGTGCACCAAGTTCTTTTGCGGATATATAATTTTATATTTTGTGAAAGTTTTATCTGATACAAAATTTTATCTTTACTAATTTGTTAAGGTTTTAAACGGGAATAGTTAGCTTAAATTCTATTTTTAATAAGTTTTAAAGAAATATTTAATAGTAATTATACATTAATCAAAAGTAAGGCATTTGCAGACTTTCGAAGAACTATGAAATGGTAATATATACTTTTTCTAACTTCAAATATCATATTTACATTTTGTAAAATTTGGTTCAAATAGCACAGAAATGTTAATCACTTTATAGAAAGAGTTATTCATTTTAATGTTTCTAGGTATATTAAAATCTTAAAGAATGATGTTTAAATGTATATAAACATTGTATCCACAAGAAGCCATCATAGGGATGTAAAAAAGTAATATTAATATGCAATGCTTTTGCAGATATATAATTTTATATTTCGTTAAACTTTATATGATACAAAATTTTATCTTCAATAATTTGTTAAGTGTTTAAATGGAAATAAATATCTTAAATTCTATTTTTAATAAGTTTCAAAATTATTTAATATTAATTATATACTAATAAGAAATAAGGCATTTACAGGCATTTTTTGTTTATAAAATAGTACTATACTTTTTCTAACTTCACGTCTACATTTTGTAAAATTTGGTTCACATAGTAGAAATGTTAAGCACTTTATTAAAAGAGTGTTGTTGTTAATGACACTTGGCAACGCCAAGCCCGCCCATCAGAGAGACTAGGCGAATGAAGTCAGAGAGGGAGAGTCTTCCGTTTTTTTTTAATTGAGCACCTTCATACGAAGGTGGAAGTACGACTTTTGGCTCATAGATGACAGCACCACCTGAATCTTCTAATTTAGAGATTGATAACAGTGAAGATCTAAAGCCTGGCTCCAACCACCCCCAGAAATATTAATTTGTAATGAGAACATGGAGGACATTGCGACCCGACTGATATAACGTGCCCCAGTCGCCATTAGTGAACACGACAGATCTTCGGCTAAGCTGGGATTCGAACTCACCACCGTCTTGCAACGAGAACTATGCCCTAACCAACCAGGTCACCATGGTCCCATAAAAAGAGTTAATCACTTACATGTTTCAAAGTATTAAAATAATAAAGAATAATGCTAAAATGAATATAAAATAATCTTGATTCTCAAAATCAAATCGATATTTCTTTATTCAACAATTTCGAGCCACAATTTTCTAAAATGAAAAACACTAAGAAAATATCGCTATATTTTCAAAATATGTCCATAAAAACAGAAATAATTTGTTAAGAGTTTTAATCGGAAAATCTGATACTTTGCCAGAAAGTATTCGGCTTGTTGATAAGATGTTAAAGTACTCAACATTCTTCAGCTCATTGTATTTATTGATGTACATTTTTTGGAGACTTGCCATTAAGTTTGCATTTTTATGTGGTTTTTATTTAAACTCTGGAAATTAAATTGACATAACTGTTTAAATTAATTTCATTAACAAATGATCAACAATGATCAAATTAATTTCATTAACAAATGGTTAACACTCATAAGTTAATTTCATTAACTTATGAGTGTTCATTTATGATTATTTATTTAATTTTTTCTGCAAATTTCTTAGGATGGTTACAAAGGAAAGTATTTGCTTTAGAGGGTGTTAATTATAGTTACTGCATAAAATTACGACAAGTAGAGTTGAGTTGTTTCCATTTTTATTTTACATTATTTGCTCACTTATTTTGCAATGTAAAACATTAAGCATTTCCGTCAAAAGAAATTATACCTATGGCAGGGAAAACAAATTGGTAGTGATGTGTACATTGGAGTCAATTCACCAATTTGTTTGTTCGATTCCAATTACAGTGAGAATATTTGCAAGAGTATCGAATCTTCTTTAAATCGCAAATCAAACTTGAACTACTTCTCATGACAAAAATTGAGCTTAAAGAAAAAACTAAATAAAATGATACACAAATCAATGATTTGTGTATTTAGGTGATACCCTACGAATAATAAAACAATCAATCCAGCAAAATTCCACTAAGACTTTATTTAATAGTCTCGTCTGTTATTTGTAGCGAGAATATTATAAAATAACAATTTTTTAATGGCTGAGATAATTATGAAAATAATTTTTCCAACATATCTCGAACGTTATATTATTTTCAAATTAAAAATTCTGTAAAATATTTTACAAACATAATTTGATGTTTTTGTTAAATTATATTAAATGTTGAATTATATTTTTTGGGCACATATAATAGTTATATATTATGATCTAACTTCAAGAATTAAATTTTTTTTGTATCTGTATGCAAAGGAAATGCCACCTTAAAAGTAATTTTGTAATTTCCTACGTTTTAAGTAAATACAATTTTAATCAATTTAACATCAAAATTTGTAAACATATTCCCTTCATTTTGTTTTTTTTATATTATAAGCACTTAGAAATAACACTGTTATATTCTAATTAATTTATAAATGTATGCTTAAAAACAAATTTTATGAATTTAAATAATTTGAAAATATGTTTGAGTGAATTAATTGCTAACTAGTATGTTATGAACAAAAGAAATCTCAAGATAATTAAAGAAGGAAATATACAAAATGAATATCAAGACTCGGTATTTAAGAAGATAATTATTAAAATTTATATTTAATTTAAATTTAATTTTACAAACAATTATAATATAATAAAAGATAAATTTTACATTCCAAGTATGAATTTTTGATCACATTAATGATTTTAAATGTTAACTAGTACTTTTTCACATTAAAAGATAGCTCAAATATTAATTAAAATTTATTTTCTCCATAGGAAAGTAGTTATCTTTAATTTTTAATATTTTAAATGTCAAGATAATGTAATCATAAGATCATTATGTTCTGCAACTATATTAACACCCACAGCTTTTAGAAATAAATTATTTCATAAAATAAAAGTATTTGTTAAATAAATTTCCTCTAAAAATTGAGATAATCATATAATTATACCTCTTACCATCAAATAAAATTTTTGCTTGCCCAATGAATGCAGTTTTTAATCTTATTTTTGTTTAGTAAGCTATTAAATTTGTTCAAGAAAGAAAATAGGTATGAAAATAATAGTATTTTTTTTCTTATCTCAAATATATATTATTTTATTTTCATTTTTCAAATCTAACTTTGATACAAAACCTACTATTTTTAATCAAATTTTGTAAAATCATATTAAAATGACTTAATAGATAAAAACTTAATAGAAAAAATATAGTTAGATATAGAATAATGCTTCACTTAACTTATTACAAAAATGTACCAAGTAAACAGTCTTTTTTGGTATTAATTTTTGTGCAGTTTGTTTTACTGAATTTTAGAAAAATGTGATTATTTTCTAACGCTTCTATATATAAAATTAAGGAGTTCAAATAGTAATTTTTTTTGTGGGTTAACTTAAAATTGCGGAATGCCAAAAAAGCGCAAAAAAATTAAAGTGAAATAAAATAAATGTTTAGTGTAAAATGTTTAAAATGTCATATAAACTTCCTAAAAATATCATAATCTAAGTTATTTTAAGTTTTTTTGAAAAAAAAATATATTTTCCAAATCAAAAACGATCCGAAAAGTGCTTAAACATTTTTTGATAATTATCATTATAATCTTAATCTTCTTTTTCAAAATTTCTACTCATATTTTATTTTTAGAAGTATATTGAATTAAGACCACTTTGATGTGCGTACTTAAAATCAATCTTTCCTTAACAGCGATACGTGACATTAAATATTGATGTTTAAAATAAAATATAGGACCAAAAATTTCAAAAAACCTGAAAGACCAGACAATTCTAAATTAAGAATTTAAATATTAAAATTCATAAAGGCATTATAGTTTTACCTTATCACATTTTTATTTTTTTTTATTCAAATCATTTTATTATTTTATTTAAACAATTTAGTTAATTGGTCTTATATGTATTTAATTAAAGTTTTTTTTATCAATAGTGATTTTAAAACAAATATTTTGGGATACATGTTTATTTTCAAATCTGTTAAGGATTTTAGAAAATCAACACGTTTTTAGCTGATTTAGTAAATAAAGTTTTTAAGATAAACTTGTTGAATTAATTATGAAGCAATGTTCTCCATTATTTTTCCAGATATTTCTGTTTGCAATGAGCTGTATACAAATATTGGGAAAAATTTATTTTTGAATCCTTTTGTGTTTTTGAATTTGATTTCTTTTGATCCTATTGGAATTAAAATCCGTTCTTTTCTTTCAACGATTCATTCTATTATTTTCTCACCACAGTTTCATTACAGTAACGGTTTTCTATAAATGCAAATTAATTTCTTTATACAAATGAATTTTCAATTATGCAATTTAATGAATAATATATTTCATGAAATTTATTCCTCTAAAATAAAAAAAAAATTAAAAATGTAAATACTGTAGTTAAAGAGAGTTTTTAAGTAATACAACAATTAACTGGTTATTTTACTAATCACACATTACATTCTTTATAAGTAAAAATGTTTATTCCTATAATAATAGTTAAAATCGAATATTATGAGTACTAAATGTTATTTGAACTAATAATATAAATTAGTTCTTTCAACATCAATATTGATAATATTGGGGATTTTAGGTTGATGAAGATCCTTAATTATAGTATATGATTATAATCTTACAGAACCTAAAACTAAAGATTATAAAAATTGTGAAACAGCCTGGGTTGATAGATTCTCTTCAATTTTGTACTAATTTTGTACTTTGTTATTTATATGGCTTGTTCGCCGTAAATATTAATATTTCAATAAAAACAAAGCTATTTGATTTAATCCAATTGGAAGTAATAGCTCTGTCTTGAAAATATTAATTCAAAATAATGTCATTATTTACTTTCTATGTTTTTTGTTTTTATTTTTGGTTTATTAAAATTTAAACTAGCTTATAAAAATATAAGCATTTTAATGGAAGATAAGTACATGTAATGGTAAATTGCTATTATTTATACATTTTAATTATTTTATTAACATAACGTATAATACAATGGTACATATATTCAAAATAAAAGAAAATAGTATTAAATTTATGTATTACAATGAAATCTGAAATTAATATTAGTCAATGAGTTTTATCATTCAGTAAATAATTTACATAAATAAATTATGTAAATTTTGGATCGTAAAGTATGAATTTTTCACTTTTTTTAGTTATTTGTAATAAAATGAAATGGTAAAAACAATTTTATGTTTTTATCATGTAGTTTTTATACAAATAACATATTTTTACTTTTCTCATCCTTATTTTTATTTGGAGAATTATAGCTTTGTTTTTACTACACATCCTTAAAATGTTTCAATAAATATATTTAAATTACTTTGCATTTTTAACATAGGAAAGGGTTTTTGTTGGTTTTTAAATTTCTATCCGTTTAAAGTAGGTACCCTTCAATTGGTTTCAGTAAATATGGCTTATATTTATTTTGCATTATAGCGAAATTATTATGCCCATTTTACATTATTAGCAATAATCTAATGTAGAATTTTCAAGACATTTACAAGCAAAAATCTGTATTTAAATAAAAATTATAAGTGCATCGTACACTTTAACACATATTATTTTAATCTTATTTTTTATATTTTAAAATAAGAGTTTTTTTTACATTTATCTATTTACGGGTATTTTCATTTATCATTTAATGGAAATGAGTTTTTCCATATTTCCGTAAGTGTTAAAGTTCCTTTTCTAGGGTGAAGAATATTTCTCTCACGAGATATATAAATATAAACATTAGGAATACCACGAGTTTCAAAAGGAGAAAATATCTTCTAAATCTCTCATTACCCCCAGGGCTTGAAAGTTTAATAATAGCAAAAAGATTAATAATAAAACAGTATTATGAAGAAAAAAAAAAAAGGAAACCTGCAATTCATAAAATTTGTTTTCTTTACTAAGATGTTTGAATGTTAATGAAATAATAATACAATATTAAATGTATTTTTTTTTTCATAGATGGTAAAAAAGAAGTTTTTTACAATGTTATTTATTGTTATATATTAATAATTACACGATTATATATGATTCGAATTTTTTTATTCTATCTTCGAGTTAAAGTTCCATTTTTCAGAATATAGTATAAAGCGATGATAAGAAGGTGATTTTGTAGCCAGCTAGCACAGATGACGTTGAAATTGACTAGAAGGAAAGTGAAGGAAAGAAAATTGTAGAACACTTAGATTTATAAAAATAATTTATTTAAATATATTACGGCTGCGGATGTTAATGGTTCAGTTAGAGAACATCTTTTCTAAAACTAGATGACATTATCTAATTAATCTTTGATGTTTTTTTTTTTTTTTTTTTTTTTTTTTTTTTACTTTTCTATAATAAGCAGTAAAATACGGTTATGAAAAAAATACAAAATTTTAATCCAAAATATTATTAATTTCAAACTATTTTAGGAAAATATTAGGAGATAATAATTTTGAAATGAGATTATTATAAGTGGGACATATCTTGGTATTATTTGCTGGTTCTTACACTGCCATAATAAAGTATGCAATTACTTTTGCGAATATTGTATTTTTTTAATCCTGTTCTGTATATCAAGTTAACATAAATTTATAAATTTTAATGATTTAATGCACTTCTTTGTTTTAAATTTAATGTACATCCACGTCATTAATTACACAATCTATCATGAATCAAGGAAACATAACAAAAATAATGATAACACAAAAATTTATGGGTAAAATTAATGTAACTTATACGCATTATACAACACACAGGAAAATACAAAATAGTATAAAAAGAAATATCCAAACAATTATGGTGTTATAAAAATAAGCATATGTATACAATGAAAAATGAGTGCAAGTTTAGTATAGGAAAATTGCCTTTAATATGAGGTATGATTCACCCTCGATAAACAATACAGCATATGCAGCGATGCGTGTTGCTAACAATTATGCGGTCTATAAATTGTGTCACACAAGAGCGTCTCAAACATACTCCATTGGTTTAAGACCTGGTGATCCAACTACCCAAATCTTATGCTCATTTGTTTTACAAGATAAAACATCCATGATGCGAGTCCTATGTGGTTTTGCATGATCATACTGTAGTATGAAAGCATTAACTATTGTCCTGGGATAAAGGGCACACATATCCATATAGGCTGATATCTCTGTGGGCATTTACATTTCCACGGGAAAGGACATGGATATCTGAGCATTCACCCAAAAAGATATCATCCCAAACTCAGGCACTGCCTGATCTGTATACATCTCTTACAAGATGTTTCATGGATGAAAACGAGTTCCACGTTCTTTCCAAATCATAGATGGTCTCACTTTCAGCCATCTAGCTATTTCTATCTGACTTTGTCCTACCTCTAGTCTTCTAATAGATTGCCATGGAAACTGTTTGATCTAATGACGCCTGGAGGCCAAGGCTACAATTTCGCTTTACCACTTTCTTAATCTCAGACACGCAGCGATATTTCTCGCCTTGCTCTGAGATATCCATTTTTATGCTCTTCACATATGACATATTCTGACAACAGCTCCACTAATTTTCATAATGTCATATTGTTAAGCTCTTTTTACTTACTAACATATCCAAAATTATTGAGATTGGCTTCTTTTTTAAAGAGTTATCGCTATTTTTGGGATTTTTCCTTAATTTTTGGTAACCGGTGTATTAACGGTGGCTAATGTTGTGAAAACGTAATCTATTTCATAAATATTATCAATATTTTGATTTAACCCTTCATTGCATAATGGTGGAAATTTCCATCATAACCTATAATGCCCAAAAATTATATAAAAGAACAAGTTCACTTTAAGTTGATCGTGTTTGGATACCTTTTTAATGTCCATTGCATAAAAAGAAACATAGCTGTCAAAAATAAACAAGTGTCATTATCAGTGAAACGAGCTTAAAGTTGTCTCATTCCGCTGTTTGTTGTAGTTGCAATAAACGTATGATTTCGCTTATAATTTTGTTTTATTATATTAGAGTTTCTATTGCTAAAAAATTGAAAATGAGTGGAAGAAAGGTTTGTAACAAGTGTTTCTGTTATTTTCCTCTTTTATTTCTATTTAGTACTAAGCTAATGATCTAACTTTGGATGATGATGGAAATTTTTAGCATATTGTTTTTTGCTGAATTTTTACTATAAATATATACTAAGATTTTTTTAACCATTTTTCCTTTAATTTTGAACATGAATTATATCAACTTGATTTATTTGACGAATAAAGAAAAAATCATGCAAAGAAGGGTTAATAATGGAATTACCTTCATTTTGACTTTGAAGGAAAAAAGAATAAATATAGAAATCGTTAATTAAATTAAACTCAACTGATATTTTTTATAAATAAAAATTGTTTTTGTTAACTTCCTTCTTGAATTCAGATTAATTTGAGGCTTCAATAGTTTTATGTTTGTATTATCTTTAAATCATTTTAATAGTATAGAGATCCTACGAAATTTAATATTTTTTGTTTTAATCCATTTCAGTCATTTGATGGATAAGATTTATCCAGATTCAATTAAGAATTAAAACTAAATTTTTAACGATACATACATTAAATATCAAGTTAACTGAAGCAATGAAATATTTAAATACTGTTATCATTCCGGAATTAGCTTCATATCTGTAAGCTTTATCAAAAATATATGGCATTAATTGGCAGTAATGCGTATATATTATAATCGTATTCAGTTATTTATAGTATTTCACTGCAAATATCACTTCTTCTTATATTAAATAATAATTTCAATATGTAATTCCATTTTAAATTAGAATCACTTAAAAAATAATACATAAGTAAATATCTGCATATCTTAAGTAATCTTGCATAAGCTATTGTCATAGAAAAAAAGAATGGGTTCTTTATTAAATTATCTTATTAAGAAAATAAATGAACATTAGCCTATGATTTAATATCTATTACAATTTACTTTAAAAATCTATAAATATAATTTATATAAAATGTGTAAGTTTTATGAAACATCAATACGTGTAACAAATTCCTCCTCCAAAAACAAGGAAAAACTAAATTTTAACTATGCGCAATATAATTCTTTGCAATATATACCACCACTTATTTCCTTCCTTGTTAAGCTTAGCTATGTTTAGCATAATGTAAATATGTAAATGTTTTGATGATACATCCCATTAATAGATGCTTCTTTCCAATAATTTTACATGAATTCTTTAAATTTCTTTTACTGTTTATATACTGTTTATATTTCATCACGTCATATCTAAAAATACAAAAGTTACACATGCAATTGCATATATAGTTAAGTTTGTATATTTTCCCAAATGAAATGTAATAATCAGTACTACATTCTATCACGTGACAGACTTCAATTTCCTAACTTTGAAGAAAACGTTTTTCCAGGAAAGAAACATTTTTTGTTTGTATTCTTTATTCTGATGTATTCAAATATGCATGCAAGATTTGATAGGAAAAAAACTATCTCCCTCTTTTCTACATTCGCCTCAGGGAATTATATATTTTATAAGTGGAGCAGCAAATAAATCAACACTGATAAGATAAGAATATATGTGGTCGATTGAAAAGGAAATTTTCTTGGAATGAAACATAAAAATATTCTGACTACCAAACTCAGTTTTTAAAGAAAGCCTGATTTTT
>JAPDSC010121085.1:0-58951 GCA_026290005.1 Latrodectus geometricus | reverse complement strand
AAAAATAATATTGTTTGGCAACTCATATTTTCGCACTTACAATATTTTTCAATATTCTGTTTTTTTTTTTTTTTTTTTTTTTTTTTTTTTTTTTTTTTTTTTTTTTTATAGATCTCGCTTCTTCAAAATGGCTAGATTTTTGTCCAAATTTTGAAAAAGTGGCCAAGGGTGACCGTACAGTAAATTTTTGCTGCAAATTATGTTTGGTTTATGAAATAGAAATCACCTCTGTCAAGCCTTATTAATCTGTGCATAGAATTGTTACGGAAACACTATTACTTCGCTTGACATAAACAATTTCCAGTACTATTCCAGGGGCAATTTTTATACGCAGGTATAACCAAATCTGTCTCCAAATTTAAATGCTAAATATTTTCTGTTTGAAATAAACTTAAGTGATTAAAAAAGTTTCGTATAGATAATAATTACTTTATAAAATCCAAATAAAATTATTGTAATTTTTTTAATAGCTTTTTAAACAGTACACAACTTAAATATTTATGATTTTTTTCTTTCCTGTTACGATGATTATCGCTAGGGGATATAATAGAATTGTACCCGGTTTCCCATCTAAACTGAGTGAGCATTTTTAATATTTAGAGTCACCTACCTTGTTTCGCTGTTAAAAGTAAGATAACTTTCAAATTATGTAGAAAAAACATTTTAAAAATGGGATTCTTTTATAATGATTTAGACGGGTGAAATTTTTTTTTTTTTAATATTGGTAATTTTATTCACTAAAAGTTTATAATTAAAGACAATATTGATGATGATTTATGCTTACTGGTTTTTAGGGTTTAAACGTCAAAGATTGTATGATAGTAACTAATTAGGCAATAGAAAATCTTAGGAATCTTTTATGAACTAAATCAGATTATAGATCAGTTTCATTAACATTACTTCGTCTTATTTTAAATCTGAAATATTAAAGTTTAAAAATCAAAAATAGTTTTAGCATATAACAAGCAGCCATTGAGGTAAAAAGAAAAACTTAGAACTGTATTTAAGTCTGCAAACATTTATAAAATGTAAATAATTCCACAAAAATACTTACAAATATATCCAAACAACTATGATTCCTAGTAATATGGTAAATGTGAAACATTTTTCGATTTATTAAAAGAATTTCAATAATATTTTCAAAATTTATGAAACATTGGATTTAAATTATGTTTTTAGAATTTATTTAAAGATTTTTAATAAAATATAATTCAAGCATTAGAAGTATTTTTGAAAAGTTCAGTTTTATAATACTAATCAAAGTAAGCAAATTTTTTCAGCTTCTGTGAAACATAATACCTAATTTAAAGAAAAGAAGGCTAAATCCTTAACAGAAATAAATGTAATTTTAATTTTATTGTTTCACATTACTGTAAATAACTTTTATAAACAAGTTTTGGGACAAACTGTTTTATTAAAAGCTGATTATATTTTTTAGTTTCATTTGAGAAACTTTCAAATTTTGTTTATTTTTTGTCATTGTTTTATTACTTTTTGGGTTTCTTTTTTATTTCAAGGTGTTTGGGACAGTGCTTTCGTAAATTGTTTATTTAAAATTCTTTTGCAAATGAAGTTATAATACCTTTTCTTTGTCTTCTGATCAGTAGAATCAAGTTATTACTTCTTTTACTTGATATTTTTAACTTATTATTGTATAATTTTCCTGTTTTTATATTTCTATTTTTTACTTATTTTAATTTTATTTTATTAATTTTTTTGCTTTCTGAATGATTCATTAATTTTTAATAAATATTTTTTTCTAATTTTGATAACAATCTAAAAATGTACAGGCTGAATAGAAAAAATAAAAACAAAGAAACAGTCATTGTAAAATTTGGATGAGTGAGTTAAGTGAAAAATTATTAGAATGCAGTTTATTGTCAATATATTTAATTAATACTTTTCAGTAAGCCATGATTAGTTCTGTATTACCTTTTTAACTTAATAAAAAGTTATCACTGGTTATATCAGCATTGTATAAAAAACTTTTATTTGAGCATTTGAAGTCCAATGTGAAGTTCCCCTGTTAATGACTGATTTGATTCAGGAGGGTTTGAAATTAACTACAGTTTGAAACATTTTCTCATTCATCCTGTCATAGAACAATTAATATCTCAATGCAATCCTAAGTTTTGTGTACCAAAATGTAAGCAACTTAAGAAACCAAACAGCTGCTAGTTACTTTGTAACAACAAAAAAACAACAGAAACTGGTTCTTAACCACTTGACATACGATGACGAGTTACAATAATCTCGTCATTCGTTTCATAGGTAATTGGAGACTTTAACGCATATTGCTCGTCATTGTATATCAAGAAAGATGGATCTTATGCATCAGTCTGATTTATGAAAATCAAATTTTATGATAGAATGCACTCTTTCTTAACACCTACTCTCTTTTAAGTTGAGCGAAAAATAATTGATATTTTTCAGTCGATTTGAGTTCTATTTAATTTGTATGTCAAGGGGTTAATAATAAGTGAAATTTTTTTTATTTTATTTAGCTGACACTTGCCCTAGGTATTTTTGACCCAGTTTGTAAGAAATGTGCATGCTTGTTATCAAGTAGTTAATATTATGTTACAAAATATTAACATTAGTTAATATTTTGTTCCTTATTTAGAGAGGAATTTTTTTGTGTTGTATGTATTTATAGACTGAATTTTCAATGAACTCTAATTTTAATTAGTACTAAATATTTTTTTATAAAAATTAAGAGATATGTTTTTTTTATAATTATGTTCTTTAGATTTCATTATTGCTTTTTGTGCTGCTTATGAGAAAATATATTGAATTTTTTATTTTACACAATTCCTTAAGGTTATGGAACACATCTCCAAATTCATTATGTACTGCTTTACACATTATTTTAATTGCTCTTTTCTGAGAAACATATGTGTATATACCATGTAAAAAGAGCAGAATAAATGTATAAATATGCTAACATGTATATATTTTTATATCTTGTATATATATTAAATTTTATGTTTACTGGAACTTGTACTGTAAAGTCTGAAATGGTTAGGTAAATTTTCTGTCTTTTGATCATATATTAGTCTTTTTGGGCTGTATCCCAGTGTACGGTACGCTATTATTATACAATTAATATAATTATACAATATACAATTAATATAATTATACAATATACATATTAATATTATATACAATTAATTATAATTGTATATATGCGTACCGTAGTATATAGGCGTACCGTTCACTGAAAATTAGCCGTATTTTCGATTCAAGTTTATTAAATTAAAGGGAATTTACTATTTTTTTCCAATATAATAATAATAATTGAGTTAATCATGATAAATATAGAAAGTTCAAGTACAATATTCAATGTTTATTATTTTATTAACAATAAGAAACTTATACATAGATACAAATGCATACATATAATTTAATGCTGAATCATTAAACGTATTTTAACTAAACAGATACATTTTAAAGGAAAATGCTAAGCTCAAACTAAGTTAATTTTCAATGTTTATAAATGATATAGGAAATCTATTTGATTACCAACAAAAATAAATTCAAAATATTTTATTCATATCATAAATATTTTCTTGTTTACATAGGTTGTGTCCGTCAAATAACTAGTTCTTCATCTCGGAAATGCCCATTTATTTCTAGTTTAAGTCCATCATTTTTAAAGCATCATGGCAGTACTCTTATTAAGTCCTTTGCTGACAAATGCCCATTCATGAGAAATTATGCTTCAGCAGCAGATTCAGGGAAAGGAGGTAATTTTTATGAACAATATCTCAACAATGCTTATTGGACATTAATTAATAAATAGTTCATTTCTTAAAAATATTATTATTGTATTTAAAGTTAAGATGTCAAGGTATAAAAAAATAGGTATCTTGATATTCTTTTTTAGCAAAAGTAATCATAATAAAGTTTAACATCTAAAAATGATTGAAATAAAGTTTTATAATAAATTAGTAATAGAAAATTTGATGATTGTATTAAATATATCTTACTTAAAGAATCTTAAATGTTTAATTAAACTTTGACTTATCATACATTTATAGATTCTATTGCAAGCAAATGCCCATTCATGAAAGAGATGCAACCATCAGTTAAGGCTGCAAGTGCAGAAATTCAAAATGATATTATTGAATCAAAATCTACAAGCAAGGAATTAAGTAAGCACTTGTATTTATTTGGGAAATTAATTTATGTATAACTGAACATTATTTCGGTTCTCTTTTAAGATTATTATTAACAAATCTGTGAATATCAAAGATAATATAAATTCTTATTTAGGTGTCCATTTAAATTATTTCCATATTCTTCCAAAAAGTTTCCTATTCTATTCTTCTAAAAAAGTTTCTTAAAATTTATTTTAATATTTCTATATATTTATAAATGCACTCACATCTATGTTTATATGCACATGACTTTAACTTTTTATTAGAATATATATCATACATTTAATATTTTGAAGAGTTTTTTTTTCTGTTCTATTTTTGTTTGAAAGTGCTAAAATTAGCCATACATGATTATCAGTATAAATTGATATTAGATTAAACTGCTTATTAAATTGTTTTTTTAATTCTCTGAAATTTTCTAGTTAGTGATTCAAATTGGAAAACTCTTCATGAGGAATGACTTAATCCTTCAGTTTTCAATGAAATCTTATGAGCTGGTGTGTGCTTGTGATAATTTTCAATTTTTGTGCCAAGTACTGCACAGTTATTGTTGGTGTTTTCATGTTTCAACATTCCAACATTAGTAGAGAAGCACGAAGTGTTGCAGGACCAAGTTTAAAATTATTATACACATCTAAAATACTTCAGAGATTTGGTGGCTTAACATGAATGATAAAAAATAACTAGAGAGAAATTTTTTTACTATATTGGAAATTTATTATACTTCAATAAACCCTTTACATAACAGCATCGCCACAATCAGACAGATGACCCTGAGCATGTAATATTAAACAAGCAATGTGCTCAGCAAAGTTATCAGACACAAGTCATCTCCTAGTGATAAAAGAACTTATCAGTGTTCAATATACATGCCTCCATTCATTAGTTTAAATGTGTAGTATAAGCACAGCCCCTTTCCAATAATAAGTTTATTTTCAAATGCCAAAACCTGGAGCTTAAATATTTTTGGAAAACATCCGCTTAGCTGCTAAAATCTCATATTTTATTAAAGATTGGCAAAATGCCAGTTTTTTCAGAAGCAGAATAAGAAAATTTAAACTTTTTGGCTGTGACTAGAACCAGGGAAAATACATACTTCATTTTCCTATTGCTGTAGCAATCAGTGTGAATTTTGAAATTATTTCTACTTTTGGAGGTAGCTGAACTAGTGGAAAAAAACCATGCAAAATATTTTTTAAAATTAGATATGAAGAATGATATTAAATTTAAGAAATATTTTATAGACCAACAATTATCTTGCCAACCTAAATTACATCTCTTTGCACAATATCCTGTTCTTAAAGTCCTGATTGCCTTCAACTTGAACTTTGAATATTGCAATTTCATACTATTTTTTCAAATATCAAACATTTGCATATTTCATTGTAATTACTTACTACAGAAATAATACCACTAATAATTAGAAACTAAGTACACAAAAATTATGTATTACAAAGCAAATATAAAACTGAATATCAATACTACTATTCCTACTAGCTCAATAAAATATACATAATAAATTTTTTTAAAGTACCTCTTTTAATGAGTGAAAAGAATATGAAAACACTTTAAAAATACACAGTGTATAATAATACAAGGCAGATAATAACTACTGCATTATAAATTTAAAGCAATAATGTAAATAACATAACTTTGAAAAATCTCAAATCTTAATTAAACAGGCAGTGGCACTTACCTTGAATATATCAGTGTAAATTGTAACCTAGAACTTAAAACAATTGGGAATACAACTTTATCAATAATGAAAATAGCAAACATACTTGGAAAACTCAGATTTCTGTAATGAACAGGGCAGTGGTACCCATCTTTAAAAAATCATTAGTATAAATGTTATTTAGCATGTTAGATAACCAGGAAATATATCTAAATCAATAAAGTAAATAACACATTTTTATCAAAATTTAATTTTTAATTAACTGGTCAGTGGCATTCACATTAAAAAATCAGTGTAAACACAATCTGGTCTTGGAGGGTTCTAAGCAATAAAGCTAAATTAATAACATAAATAGAATCCATTTTTATGAAAACTTTAGTTTCTAATTACCAAATTTTCCTGTATATAATCTGCAGTGATGTATTACCCACATGGCCTTTTTTTTTAGTAATAGGGAAAAATAATGCATAATCCACAATGTGAATAATCTCCAGCATTTTTTAAGTGAATTTTTGAAAATGTGTACAGTATGATTAAGGGTATCATAAATTGTACAGAAGAAAACCTTATTTGTCATAATATCTAACAGGATCCTGTTTGGATCCACCTCATCACCAAGGGTGATAAAATCACACATTTAGTTACCAAAGGTAAAAATTCTGGAAAAACTTTTTGATTTCTTAGTTTATGATGACTTACAAGCTTATATATATTTTAAAAATAAAGTATGTTTGTTTCGTTCTCTAAATTAATGAAATGGGTTGTTTTTAAACTGCACATTGGATGCATTTTTCTTTTGTACTGTGCATGCTTTACTTTTCACCTTACATAAGCGCATTTTTTGCCATTTTTTTATTTGCCTTCACTATAGTTTTTTATTTTTTAAACTAAGGCAGATTTTAATCTGTGTAAATTAGACATTTTCACTTCCACATGATGATATACGAATTCAAATATTTTCAGAATGAAACATCGGAGATCAAAACAACGTGCAAAATCTTGCTAAACAAGTGTAATATCTTACTGAGCAAATAAATTAATTCTTTATAAAATTGAACAAAACTTGCTATAGCTAAAGTATTTCAGTTGCATTGTGAAAGCTTTTAACACCATCCTTTATTTGTTTTACAAAACATAATCGTCATTTCTTTCAAAACTTTATTGCAAATTATTCTAAGCTTTTCTGTTAGAGAGTGTTTTTGATCAGGTTATCTGTGGCTGTGTATAATACACATAATAAAGTTTGAAACTTTGACACATAATGTGTGGATTATATGCAAAAAAATATGGTGACAAGAATTGCCATTACAATAGACCAAAATATATGTATGTCAAGTAATTCTGCAGATGCTTAATGAATTAGATACAACAGCAATTTTAATAGAATAATCCATAAAGTAAAAGTACTCACCTAATCATTACTTGTGGAAAAATTGTTTCACATTCATTTAAAAAAAAAATGAAAATTCAATTTTTAAATACCTGTACCTGACACTAGCTTCAAACAAACAAGAAATTTTGAATGTTTAAATTTTAATCACTTCAAAAATAAAACTTAATTTTTTAATTTTTTTTTTTTTTATTATTATAACTTTAAATACAAACATTTCATGCATAAATGTAAAATGAATGAAACACCTAGCAAAAAAAAAAATCAGTGTTACTATAACTTTAAATAAGTTTCACTCATGCACATATTAGGCTATGGTATAAAGTTGTAGACTATGTCATAATATTGAAAAAACCTTTCTGGCTCAGTAATCTACTGGTTTTGCATATTGGCACCCATACTAGCTCAATGTTTTGTTATAATGCTCCATTAAACTGCTTTGCAAGTTGATTTGTTAATTCTTCACAATTTTCTGACAAGTGCTCTAAGCAGTCTCTTCATGAGGATCCTTCAGTTCTCTTTGAAGAAAGTGTAAGAATCTAAAATTTTGTGATATCTCATGATTTTATTAGGAATATTCTCTATCAGATAGTGTTAAAAGTTCATAAAATTAATTTGTTCATTAAATCTCAAAAAATTAAGGAGATTCAAATTTATAAATATATTTTTAATATTTATTTAGTTCTGTTTTCAAAATAAAAAATATTTTTAAAAGTAATATTTGTAGTATTTGTCGTAAGTACTTTCAAAGTTTTATCATGTTTTCCATTGAATATGATAAAAGAAATATCATAAAATGAGATTGTTTTTATGACTGAATAGTGCTAACATTTTTTACATAAAAAATAACTTATTTTTGCTTTTCACCAATTCTGTAAATATTCCAAAGGAAATAGTCATATTATTTGTTAATTATCATTTTGATTTTATTTTCTCTATATTACTCATATTAAAATATTGTTTTAAATAAAGTTTTTTTTGAGCCATTGTATTAATTTATTTAATTCTATACATTGATGTACTACTGTATACCAGATTTCCTTGTTTCACCCATCTTCATATAGTGCAATAACAAATGTCAGTTTTATTATTTATATTTGTAGTTGAAATAAGCTTGGATTTGTAATTAACTAGCCTTTGTTATTTTTTCTCAACTTTTCCACTATTTTATGTAATTTCATAAAATTTCATTAAAATATAAAATCTATAAAATTTCATTAAAATACAACATAAACTTATTTTTTCCTCCTATTATTAAAGGCAATAGTTAAATTTAATGGACTATAATCAAAGACCATTTGAACATTCTTTTAATTCACCAATCCTCTAAACAATATTGTATGACAAGGAATGCATAAAATTGAAATTTAAAGTAAATTATTTAAAAAGAAAATTTTATGTAAAAAAATATTGAGTGAAATGTCTAAAAAAATCCAGTTATATTGAAAATATCTTATGAACATATGCTTGCTATGGGTAAAAACGAGGTAATTGTACAGGTTTGGTGCAACTTTAAATTTTTGTGCTAAGCACCACACAGTTATCTTGTTAGCCTAAATTACTTCATTATACACAATTTCCAGTTACCAAACTCTGATTGCACTCAAAATTCATCTTTCAAATCAGTTGCTATTTTAAATGTCAAATATTTCATTAAAATTACTTGCTACAGAAATATTAAAATGCTAATGACTAGAAACTAATTTAGCAAAGATTACATAATAAAAAGTATAAACTAAGTATCACACAGTCAATAGCATGTTACTGCCGAGCAATAAATTTAAATCTATAACGTAAATAAAATGCATTTTTATGAAAACTCAAATTGTAATCAAAAGGGAAGTGGTGTCCACCTTGATAAAAATTCAGTGTAGTACAATCCAGTTTTGCCACGTTATTTATCGCCTGTACTGGCACCTAGTCTTAAGCCATTATAATAACTTTGTTTTACATTGTTTTTAAGAAAAAGAAATCTGTATTATAGTTAAAAAATTTATAAGCATATCTAATAAAACTAATTATAATCTTCTTTCATGCATTATCTAATTAAATATGAGTATTTTCTCTTTAGTTTTTCTGAAATGTTCTATAGTTACTTTTTTTTATTTAGTATCATAAAATGAAGCAAAAGAAATGTTGGGGAAAATATAAAAAATACATTGAAAAGAGAATTCTTATTTTGATTGATGAATGTGTTTATTGTGTGGAAAATTCTTATCCTTTGAAAGAACTGTTGAATGTAGTTTAGTTCACAAAATTAGCGACTGTAAAATCTGGAACTACAAATTTTATCCAATGAATTCAAGGTAGGATATTTTGTTACTTTTGAGTAAAGACAAAAAACATGCAAAATTTTCTCTCTGAATTACACCCTGACAACTTACATTTAAAAGTGTATAAGGAGCATTTAATACTTAACCAGTTTATCTTTTGGCATTATATGAAAGTATTAAATCGTTCTATACTTGGAGACAGAAATTTTCTGTATTATATAATTTTGGTTTTTATGTGTTTCCTGTTTTGATATATTTGCATGTTGTTTGTACATTTATGTATGATATGTGGTGCACATGTATATCAAATCAGCAGTTACATATGGCTACTGTGAAGAAAGAAACTTCTGGATATGAATGTTTATTTATGATTTATAAATTAACGTATTTAGAAAACTATCTGCATAAATTATTTTTAATGCTTGCTTTTTTAGAACCTTTTGAGTATGAAGACTTCTTTCTACAGAAAATAAAGGAGAAAAAGGAAAATCATACATATCGGATTTTCAAGAAAATCAACCGTAATGTGAATAATCTCCCATATGCAGAAGCTTATTATGGAAAAAATAAATCAACTCAAATTAATTGGAGCAGCAATGATTATCTAGGCATGACTGGACATGCTGTGGTAATGAAGGCATTCATGTAAGTTCATTTACAGTTTATAACTTATGTTTTGATTGAAACAAATTTTTAATATCACTGCATGTTCAACTATAACAGTAAAGGTTTTTTTCATTTATATATGAAGGATATTTATTTCTTGAGTTAAGCTTGCACTTGTTCTTAGTCATAGGTAAATAGTGTATTTACAGGTTATCACTGTATGGATAAATAATGCTGTTTACATTTTCAGAACTCATTATTAAATTAAAATAATGAATCTCTGTATAGCAATGTAGTTAATATTTTCCTTTCATATTTGATTTTAAATTCAAATCACAATATAAAGATGCCAGGGTTGTTTTATTTTGTGCTATATTCAGTTTTACTTTAGAATTTTTATTTGTTTTACTAATAATTGTATTTGCTGCATTAATGTACAAATTTTGAATATTCACAATAACAAATAATTCTGTGTCAAATAATTCAGCAAATTTATAACATATTATAAATTTAAAAATTTGCATTTGAAATAAAGGATTAATAATTCTCTCTTCTTTCCCCCCCCCCCTATTTGAACATATCTAATTATTTTTAGGAAGGTTTGCATTTAGAGGTTACTTTCAAATATTTGGTAGTTAAAAGATTTTGATTAAAAAAATGCAGTTTCATAATTGCATGAAACTTATTTTTATTACATTTATTTAAATAAAAATAAAATTTATATTTAATATAATATTATCAGTGAATTACATAATATTCCAGATTATTTTTCTAAAAACCAATTTAAAAACCTGCATTATTTTTTAGTTTTTGGCAAATAACCTCAACATTAGGAGTTCCAATTAAAATTTATTTTCTATTTATTTTTTATTTCCAGTTAATATTAATATGATTATTTGACTTAGAAATATTTATTAGTGAATTAAACTTTTAATTTACTAAAAAATTATACTTAATCAAACTGAAACTAATAAATTAAACTTAATTTCTGACCCTTTTTTTTCAAATAAGAGTTAGATTTTTAATTGCATTAGCTTTAATTTGAGTAAAATATGCCAAAATTTATATAGTATTGGTATATGCTATCAAATATTACTTTATGCTTTATATGAAACTCTTCATTGTATTATAATTTATAATGTCTCATTCATAATAAAATTATTGATGGATTTTTTCTGAATTAAAATTTAGATGTACAAATTCCCATAATATATAAAAATGTTGTTGTTTCTGAATAAATGAATTGAGATATTTATTTATTAGAATATTTCATTTTTTCTAACATTCTGATTTCATCTGCAAATATTATTTTATTATGAAATATTACTTTATTGAGTATGCAATTAATGAAATGATGAATTAATTCATTAATTGCATTTATTTATTCGTATTTGAGAAAAGTTAAATATAAAAATTTTAAATTATCTCAGTCTATTTAATTCTTTTGGTTAAAGTTATATTTTACATTCTAAATAAAAGTGTGTTTTTTTCTAATTAATAGAAAAAAATTATAATTGATTGCCAAATTAACTTATTTAAATAATACTATTTTTATTTTGGTCTTTAATTTGTTTATTAAAATGATATTTTAAAATTCAGTGATGCTGCTCTTGTGCATGGTGTTGGAAGTGGTGGAACACGGAACATTTCTGGCAACTCTCCTGCTCATGAGGAATTAGAGAAAGAGTTGGCATCATTGCATCAAAAAGAATCTGCTCTGGTTTTCTCATCCTGCTATAGTGCAAATCATTCTTCTTTATATACATTGGGGAAACATTTACCTCAGTGCCATATATTCAGTGATGCTGGAAATCATGCATCCATGATTCAGGGAATAAGAGATAGTGGTGTTTCAAAACATATTTTCAAACATAATGATCCAGCAGATTTAGAGAAGAAGCTGGATGCTGTATCTTTTTATTTGCCAAAGATTGTAGTGTTTGAAACTGTGCATTCTATGTCTGGTTAGTATCAGTAGTTTATTAATACAATGAATTTGTAGAACCTGATTATATGCTTGAGAAAAATTGCTCTAAAAATAAAAAATTTCACAAGAACATCATATTATAAATGTTTCATTTAGTCAAATAGGGAAAGGTATCACCATAAATTTTACTGCCATTAAATTTTAATCTGTGTTATTATGTATGGCATTTCATCTAAGAAGAAGAAAAAAAAAATTCAAACATCGTTTAAAAATAAACTAAAAATAAAATATTTGTATATTCATAAATGTTCTTATATTTATCCATTAAAAAGTTAATATGTATAATACTCATGATGTATCATAATAAAAAATATTGCCATAGTAAGATGTTAAATTTAATAAAAATACAAAATTTATGTTGTTCCATGCAGATATGCATTTTCTTCCCATTATGGTTCCATTATACTCCAAAACTTAACATTGATAGCAAAACAATGCTGGGAACATTTTTAAATGTCTTTTGAAATAGATTTAATAAATACAAAATTTATGCAAAATTCTGTGCGGGGCATCGTTTTTGATATTCCTGCAACAGTCTTAAAGTTTTAATTTTGTCTAATAATATGAAATATGCTTCATGGAACTGGATTTCTTACAGAACTTTTAAATGATGTTCTTAGTCTAATATTTAGAACATTTGGTAAAATGGAAAACCTTAAATTTATTTTTATTTTATATTTCTCATACTTTTCGTGTGTGAAACTTTTATGATAAAAACAATATGTAATTTATAAACATTAGTGTTTAAAAATTCTCAACTAATATAAGCATATTATTTAAAACTTCTTAGGGTGAACTCTACAAATTATGAAAAATTAAAGTTTGTAATCATACATATATGAATTTCAGACTTAAGATAGTCATTTTTTTAAATTGGAAAATGGAAGTTCTTATACTAATGCTGTAAAAATACTAATACTTTATGCTGTAAAATAAAAAATGATAATTATTATTTCTTCAAGAGTTTAATGTAAGTTTACATCGAAATTAAGGCAACAAAATTTTGCCAATAAAATTAATTACAGCAAACTACATTATGTCTAATTCTACCTTAAGTCTAATTCTTCCTAATCAGAATTAAAGTGATTCAGCAAATTTTTTAAGTTAAATTAGAATGTAGATTATCCAACATGACCTGTTATAAATTTTTTGTAGTACAATTTCTTAATAGGCATATAAGTTCAGCAACTCTGAATATTAATATTCATGATATTTTTGTAGAATTTCTTTACATTTCCTTCTCATTTTCCAGATTACATCAAAATATTTTTTTAAGTATGTGCAAGTGTCACATCAGTAGAAATGCTCACACTGTTAAAACTAAATATATAAATGCAATCATTTTTTTTTATCCCAGAAATTAATATAAATGTTCTTAATTTACATGTCATTTTTAATTTAGTTCACTGGGAAAAACAGCACAGTAATAATTTATTATAAATTATTAGTATCACATTTTGTATTAAATATTAGTTTGAAAATTTATTAGTTTGAAGAACAAATCTCCGAAAACTTCAATTTATTGTTCCATTGTTAAAAACTAAAAATTTGAGGTTTCTTTTCATCCCGAGAAATTTCTGTTTTTTGAAAATTTTTATAAAATTTTCATTTTTAGTTTGTTGGATATCAATGGTACTATGATTAGAAATTTAAAAAATGAAATTAAGTTATTATCTTCACTGAAAAAATTACTAAGTTGATATTATCCTTTAAAATTTGCTAGTGGATTTTTTTCACGACCTAGTGTGCCATGGTTGAAAGACTGCTTTTTAAACTATAAGGTGCTGGATTTGATCTGACAAGCTGATAGCTGAATGGTTACTGCTCTGACCTTAGTCTGTAGTTCAAGGGTTCAAGAGAGAGTTATGTTCAAATACTTTATAATAGAGATTCGATATTAGATTACTTTTCTGTACCCAATTTCTGATTTAAATATTTATGTTAATTTTGAAATTTATACTTTGTCATGTATAATTTTTCAATGTCATGTATGAACTTGTACTTTTCTATGTGAAATATGCAGTAACTAATGTTGTTTGTAATTTTCAAAATTGAATCTGCTCTAAATTTATAAAAATATGTTCAATAAATTAGTTTTACAAAAATTATTATTTAATTTTTTATGTAATCATTCTAATTTAAGGTTTTCATTTTTGTAAAATTTAAAAATATTAATTTAAATTATATGAACTAACTGATGCAATATTGGAAAATGTTGTTTAGCTGATAAATGACAATAATATAATGAAATGAAATGAAAAACAGAACTTTGTTAGATACAACTTGAATGTTTTGTACTGAATCTCCAGGATTCAAAAACATAAAAAGAGAAGTTTACTAATAAGATGTCATAGTATTAATTGCTTAGTAGAAAAGGTAAAATTAGAATTTTTGGTACTAAAATATAAAAAAATGGATCTTTATTTTTTAACTTAAATATGTAAAACTATAAAATATTCTACAGTTAAATTAATTTTTCAAAAGATTATTATTAAACGCATAGATTCTTCAGTCTTGTTCACCTTTTGTTAAAAAAAGAGAATTTACTGAAAAATAGCCAGATTATTAGAATTGATTATTTAGTTCTTGAAAACCTAATTTTTTTATGAAACTTTCACTCACAAAATTTTAATTATATTGTTAAAAATTCGATTTTTATTCAATTTTTTAATTATATAGTTAAAAATTTGTGAGTGGAAGTTTCATAAAAAAGTTTTCAAAATTAATATAATGAATAATATAAATTAATAATATTCTAAATAATATAAATTAATAAAATATTAAGCATAAAAACAATTTTCTTGTGTAAAAAAACTTTTTATGTTTAATATTTTATTTATTAAGATGTGTCATATCAATTTGAAAATGAATTGAGATAAATTTATGACTGAAATGTTTTTTAATTGTTGGATTTTTATTCAATTTTTTTAATTATTGTAAAATTTGAGTATTAGTTTACTATAAGAGGCATATTTATTTAAACAATATTGCCAAATTTATTATTAGAGTTGGTTTGGCAAATATATCTTTGATATCTTTTTTTAATAAAAGGAGTACTTAATTGTCTAGACACATTAGTGTTTGAGAAGTTAGAGTTAAAATATGTTTTTATTTTAATTTTAAGTTTGATTTATTTATTCCTTAAAGCTGTAAAGTGGTTATACTTTATTATATAAGAAATAAATGTTTCAATAACAAAGTTTTGATTGAGAATTTTGTACAAATTTAGACTTTCTCTGGATTAAAATTAAATGTGATGTTATATTCTAGTGTATCTTCAATTTGCAGATAATTTTTCTCCAGAAATGCAGTGGTAAAATAGTGTGTTATTTTCTACAAATATATATAATGGCAATTGTTCGAATAGTTTTTAATTTTTTTATGCATATATCTTTTGTACTTTTTATGATTTATATTTTATTTCTTTAACTTAATTCATTGTGTTATTTAATATTTTCTCAAAATTTATGTTATGATTTTACCATTTTTTAAAGTTAATTTTTTGTCATAAGCAAAAGTTTTATTATTTTATAAATCAGAGCATTTGCATAGTAAGTTTTCTAAACTCATTTTTAGCTTTTTTTTCCCCCTCCAAAAATAATTTTCTTATTTGTTGTTAACCAGTTTATGATTGGTCGCAATTAGGTGCTGTTTGTCCTTTAGAAGATTTATGCGATGTTGCTCATAAATATGGAGCTATAACATTCATTGATGAAGTGCATGCAGTTGGCCTCTATGGTGAAAATGGAGCTGGAATTGGAGAACAAGATAGGATTCTTCATAAAATGGACATCATTAGTGGTACTTTTGGTATGCATTTCAAATGAGCTATAGATACATTTTATCTGTATTCAACTATTGAGAATTTTCTAATGAAGACTTTCTATAAATTTAATTGAGTTATAAGAATTATAGCAACTAATCATAATTAAATTTTTCTGTATAATGAACATAAATTTAATTAAGTGTGTAATATTTTTGTATCCTTTATGTAGTTTTTCTGTTAAAGCATGTGTAAGAAGGAGAAATCAGATACCAAATAAATATCCTGTGCTAAAGGCCTTTTAATTTAAATGTTATTTAGGGCCAGGTTTAAATTTCTTTACAACATGTATGTATAAGAAATTATTGGAAGTTAGAAAATTTTTAATTGTGTAAATTGAATTCATGAATTGTTTTCAAAGATGCTTCACATATTCAATAATAATTTTGATTTGAAAAATTTGAAAAACCTTATAGCTAATATGAATTTTTTGCGAAGTATATGTTGCTGTTATGAATATGAAAATATTAGCAAACCTTATAGCTAATATGAAAATACTAGTTTAAAAGTTTTAATAAATTTTGTATATAAGATTGTACATTTTAAAACTCACTTGATCTCTGTCTCTTTTTAGAATATTGTAGTAATTCTTTAATACTACTGTTTCATACAGGGAAAGCTTATGGGGCTGTAGGCGGCTACATTGCCAGCTCTAATGCAATTGTGGATTTTATTCGCAGTTATGCTGCAGGATTTATATTTACTACTTCTTTGCCTATTCCACTTATGCGAGCAGCATTAACAGCTGTTAAAGCAAGTGTTTTTTCATTCTCATTTATATACATATATACTGTGTTTTCCTGTATGTAATCCATAGCGATATACAATCCATATAAATTTTTCTGTGAATAATTAAAAGTATATATTGCAGATAATGTGGTGTCACATAAAATATATTAATTTAAAAAAACATATAATTGAGTGTTATTTTTACCCACCTCATCACCAAGAGTGATAAATTGAGATAAAAGCTCCCAATTGATTGCCAAGAGTGATAATTCCAAGATTTTAATAAAACTTATTCGTTGTTAGTTTTTAATGACTGTTAAAATCAAGTTACACATATTCTAACAATATATAACATATTTGTTTCATTAATAATGAAAGGAAATAACTGGATTGTTTTTGAAGTGCTCTTTGAATACATCTTTTATACTGGGAAATCTTTGTCTTTCACTTTACATTAGCTTTTTTGTCATTTTTTTATTTTCTGTCACTATAATTTTTAATTTAAAGTCTGTCATGTAACTTACACACTTTCGTGTCTACGTGGTGATATATGAACTTGAATATTTTCAGAATGAAGCAGCAGAGATTAAAACAGTGTGCAAAAGGATGCTAGACTTGTGATATCTTTCTGAGCAAACAAATTTGTTCTTGAAGTTAATGAAAAAAACATTATAGCTTATGTATGCCAACTAAGATCTAAAAGATTCTATAGCAATATTTTATTTTACGAAACATAAATGTTATTTCTTTCAAAACTTTATTGTAAGTTTTTCAAATGAAAATGTTTATCAGATTATCTGCTGTAGTATATGATACACACAAAAAAATTCAAATTGTTTTAGCACTTATTCTGTGGATTATATGCAGAAAAATATGGTATATTGTTTTGAAATTAAGAATTATTTGTTAATTAAAGGCAATTTTTTAATACATGTTATAAAATCCACAATTATTAAAAAACTTAGAATCAAATATAAATGTATTAAATTAATTTCGAGTTAAACTACTTAATTTTAATGTGCTTACTTCTTATTGAAATTCATATACTGTCAGAAAAAATTGCTTACTTTCATTAAATATTATAGTTATATTTTTATGTTTCTGAAACTAATAAATAGTTTCAATTTAAATTTTTTATTAGTAATGTATTTATCTAAAATAGTCATTTTATAAAATGGTATCAATATGGAAGAATACATAGGAATTTTATAAGTTTTTATACTTTAAGAAAATACATCAATTGTTCAGTTTCATTGTTTATATTCTAAAATCTGATATAGATAAAAAAAAAAGATTTGCTGTAGGAAAATCTGATTATTTTTATATAATTATTATCCATTAAAGAACACTATGTTTTACAAATCACCATATTGTTTGTTAGTCCATCATGTTTAGTTATGAAAATTTGAGTAAAATTAATTGTTGGACGAATGGCAAAAAAAAAAAAAAAAAAAAAACAATTAAATAAATTTATAGACTGTGTAGTAAATTTTAAAAAGGGGTTGTCATGTGTATTACAAAAGAAAGTCTTTTTGATTAAAACAGCTTTTAGATAAAATATATATTTTAAAAAGTGCTGCTTTCTAATAATTAAATTCTTTATCACTTAGACTATTCAATTTATTATTTCAAAGTTTCAAATAACTTATTTAGAAAAAACATCTTAATACTATCTAAATTGCATTCAGTGAAAAAAAAATAAATGTTCTTAGTTTAAATAAGTAAATAGGTTTATGTAATAGTTAACTTGATGAGCATAACTTAATTATCAAGTCCATTAGATATTTCAAAATTGGTAGATTTAACACTAGCAGTAGAAAGTTTGTTGATTTATTTAAGAAAAAAAATTAAGAATAATGCTTTGTTAAAACTAATATAATAAAATTATTGCAAGAAATTTTTTTGTTTATGTGTAAAATATTGAGCTATAAATTAATATGTAAATTTTTTGTAGCAAATTTTTGAAGCACTGTTAATGAAGTTCTGAAAACATTAAAACTATGATTTAATTAAAAATGTAATATTATTTTAAAAGTATAAAGATATATCAATTTTTTATGTATTATACAAAAAGTAATTTAATTAAAAGTATGTCTTCAAAGTATGTTGAAATTATGTTATTCATAAAACTTTTTTTAAAGCCTTTAAAATATTACTCGTTTTTTAATACTTAGAATATTTTTCAAGCATTAAAAACTTATTTTTTATGAGACAAGTTTATGGAATTCTTTACTATATACAAATATCTGTAGATAAAATATGGTTTCATTGATTAAACAAAATGTAATATGATGGAGAAAAATAATTATTTAAAACTTGATAACAATAAAGTAATTGATAATAAAAAAATTAAATAATATAGATAGACGATCAGTTATTCCTAAATTATTTTAACCTATGACCTTCTTTTAACATTTTTTTTATTATTATTACTTATTTACCATTTTGAAGGAAATGGGGGGGGGGAATGAAATCTACCTCATTTCTTTCAAGACAGGGAAAAATTAAAACATCAACTGATTTTGAAAAAAAAAATGTCCCTTTTTAAATTTCTCTGCTTTAATATATAATATAATCAACCAATTAAGAGTTTTAAAAATTATTAGGTTACTGGCAGCTCTCGACTTTCACACATTTTAAAAACAACTTTCTAGGGACCAAAAGGGTCTAAGCATTGCATTGAAAAATTTTAAAGCAGATAAAACTAAAATTTTCCATAAATTAATTTTTGATCATGGTAAAGATAGATTAAATCATAAAAGAATTAGAAATTTTGATGGTTTTGACTCTTTGAAATTGAAAGTAATGAATATCAAAACAAATTAGAAAATATAAACAATGCGTTTTTGCTTGGCGAGTTATAACTACATCAAACATTTTAAGTATTTCTTTTCAAGGATTTAAACAGAGCTTACTCTGATGCCCCTCTGAATATTTCAATGATTCAAGCTAAGGTTCTTAGTTTGTATGAAGATTGGAAGACTCAATTAAATGAAGCTTTTAACACAATATTTCAATGAAGTAATGGCTGGTTTGACAAATTTAAAATGAGATATTCTTTACATAATATTATATTAACTGGAGAATCGACCAATGCAGATAAAAATGCTGTGAAAGAATTTATTTTCTCACTATCCAAAATTATTGAAGATGGAGAATATTCTCCTAGTCAACTAGTCATAGGGAGAATATTTAAGAATATTCATTGTAGGTAAGATAGGTTTGTTTTGGAAATGAACGCCCAATCGTACATTTTTATCTAAGGAAGAATCAGTTGCCCTTGGGCTTCCAAAAGCGGATTGTCATTACTTCTTGGTGGAAACTTATCTGATGATTTAAAATTATAGCCATTCTTAGTTTACCAAGCAGAAAATCCCAAAGCATTGAAAGGGAAAAATTGTTACCCTAGTACAAACTTAAATTTATATATTTAGTGCTTTTAAATTTAGTTTATTACAGTTCTATTTAAATTTTTTTATCACCATATTTATCATTCATTTAAAATACTTATGTGTTATTTTTAACTTTTTTTTTTTTTTTTTTGCTATGCCTTACCGGCATGGTACTATACTATCTATTACTAATACACTTAAAACTTTACTTTGTTGATCTGGCATTTCTATATTCATAATCAATTATTAACTTTATGTGAATGTTAGTTTCTCAAAGGGGGCGTATCCCAGGTGTTTTAACCCCTTACCTGCCAAGGAAAATTTACGAAATTCGCTCCCCAGTGCCACCAGTTTTTACACAGGCTCGCGCATTATGCAGTATATTGGTGGGAAAGAAGAGGTATGCTTTCCATTCTGATTATTTACTTTAATAAAACAAAAGAGAAAAAACAATGGAAGCGAAAGAATAAAAAGTTTCGAACTACTAGAAAAGAAGCACAAATAATAACTGCAACATATGGAACAAAAGCAACAGCTTTGCCTGTTCAAAGAAATATTCCCCTCTCCAAATCGTCCCTTCTTTGAAACAGATGTAACATCATCACAACAGGTCTTTTAAACAATGTCAAGGACATTCTATTGCATTACAAAGCCATGAGATAGCAGAGCATTGCAGAGAAGCGTATTTCGGAAAGCCGTATATATACGTCCGAGGCAGTCAGTGCATTATCTTAGCACGGCGTATATATACGCTGGCGACAGGCAAGGGGTTAAAAGCACCAGATTCTGAAAATCAAACTCTGGTGGCTGATAGTTTTGGCTAAATACTGTTATTGTTATTGGTATTATAATTTACTTATTTTTGTTAGTAATGACCTTGAATTATTCATATTGGAATATCTTTATTTTATTTATATATTCTCAAATTTTAAACTTAATTTATGTTATGTAATTATTTTATGTTTAATATCAATAAATTAAACTTACTATTTTTTATGCAAACCTAATTATTGGCATGTTATTAGTTTCTTATTTATTAAAGATTCTATTAATAGAATGAAATACTTTATAGGTATTTAAACCAATAGTTAGCGTTTCTTTAACTGCATTAAAATGTAATATTTGCAGCTCTGCTTATCGTTAGAAATATTTTTGGCAATTAGCCTAATGGTGGGTATTGGTAATATAATATCTGCCCACTGATACTTAAACTGTGGTGCAGACTGACAAAGATAAAGAATTGCTTCTAGTCATTTGGAAATAAAAATGTCTGGGTTATTGCATTAATATTTAAAGATTGGTTCACTATTATTTCATGCTGTCAGTTAATCAATATTACAAAAATAATAATTTGCTATTTAAAGCATTATTAATCTTAGACAATCCTCCAAGACTCCCAAAATCTCTTAATTTATACCCAGAAATCAATGTTTTGTTTTTTCCCTATACAACCTATCTTATACAGCCTATGGACCAAATAGTGATAGCTCAGTTTAAACTATATTATGTGAGGGCAATAATGATTAAGGCCATCAAAGCAACTGGCAGACATTATTAAGAAATTTTTCGAAGAATTATAAAATATGTGGAATGCAATAATATTGGAAACTTGTAAGCTGAAATAAAAGAATCAATAATAAAAGGTTCCTGGAAACAATTATGCCCAGAAATGATGAACAATTTTATAAATTTTGAATGAACTAAACATGGATGTAAACAACGAAAATGTTAATGAGTTCATTGAATCTCACTCAGTATTGCTGTCAAATGAATACTTAATTGATCAACAATTGAGTAACAGTGAAATACACAATGAGAATGAAACTGCTAAAAACGTCAAGATTTTGACAACTAAAAATCTGAAGTCTTCACACATCTTAATAAATTTTTGACCATCCTGAAAGAATGTGACTCCAATGGAGAATGTATATCTCAAGCAAATAGAGCAATTGAGAAAGACACAACCTGTTATAGTAATCTTTATCAAGGGAAGAAGAAAAAAGTGTGGTATTCAATTAACTCTTGACAAATTTATAAAGGAAGCACCCAAAAATACTTAACATGCCTCTTTAATTTCATTATGTATACATATTGATAAGTAAATACTTTGAAAAAGGTGTTTGGAGCATATTTTTTATAGCCCTTTACTTTCGAACATTCAACATTTGCACACACTTTCAGGAACCAATCAGGTGCAAAAGTCGAGGGCCGCTTGTATTAGGTTCTAAGTGGTCTAATTTTTAAAGACTACTAACAAAAAATTTTAATTTCTTAGTTGATAATTTTAAAATTCTTTGTATGTTAGTTTGATTATTGTAATTCATTAATGTATATATGTATTAAAAAGTAACTAATGTAAATTATCTCCTAATTAACTTATTTCTTGATAAGTTTTTATATATTTTTTTTTCTCATCAAAATGCAAATAATATAAAAATATTTCAAGGTGTAAATATTGTTGTCTGTATTAATGTTTAGAATTTCATATTATTTGATTTGTATTACAGGTTAAATTTTTCTTAAAATGAAGCAGTTGCTTTATAAATTGTGTGAGAAAGGGAAGTTAACTGGAAATCAGACTTTTCAATTCGATTTCACAAAAAATATAGTATATGTGTATAAAACATTTATATTCTGAAAAATAATTTTTTTTGTTTTTCCTATTTTCCCTCCTTATAAATTATATATATTATTATTTTTCCTTTAAAATTTAAAAAAAAATTTGTAAGCCTTTAGCTTACAATAATTTTTTTAAATTTTATTTTATTTATTTATTTTCAAAATTTCAAGCTATATTTTAAAATAATGATATTTTGTTGGATAAAGTTTTATAATAAAAAAAAAAATTTTTTCTGAAAATCTTAAAAAAAAAAAAATTCAAAAATAATTTTTTGCCGTGATTAGTATAAATTCAAATAAATTATAAAGTAATTAGTTTTTAAATATTTAACTACATAAGTTACATTGATGTAAATGTTTTTAAGGGAAATTTTATTTTTTCAATAGAGAAATTCTATGGTTCTAAAGCAGTTTCCAGGAACTCTAATTTATTATTTTCATACTGCAGATTGTTAATTTTGTTTTTAAAATTGCAACAAATTTGGGTTTATTTGGTATCATCCTCTGACTAATACTTTCTATTACATAGTTTTCATTTTTATTAACTTTCCTATATATGTGTATTTCTTTTACAATCATAAATATCTCTCTGATATTGTTTTACTGAATTTTTGAAACAATTAATGCAATGAAAACTTTTGATTATTATTAATTCTTAAAGCTGTCATGTTTTCTTTTCAAGTTTGAAAATTATTTGAAACAAAAAGCACATTCATTATTGTACTCAACATAAAATGCCAAGCTAGAATTTTTCTTTTCTGATACGCTTGCCATTGGTTCAGATTTTTAGTTGACTGATCACAAGTTTCGGTTGGTAAGTTGGTCACACTTTTGGCATGGATATTTATAGAGGTTTCTAATACACCTTATCTTGTGTCTATTCAATTAATCACTAAAAGTGACTGTTGAGCAATATAATCAAATCTTAAATAATTAGTTAAATAACTTTGAGATACATAATGAATTACAAGAAGAATAAAAATGAACTGTCTAGTAAAAAGTAATTCAATAGAAATTGAGATTGATATCTAGGTAACCAGCTTATAAAATGTTAAATGATATTCTGAAATTAAATTTATCCTTGTCCAACAATATCACATAAAATCATTTATAACATTTTTATTGCTTCTTAAATTAATGGTCATTATGTAATTTATTCAATAAATATAATTATAATTCCATTTATAAACTACAACTGAACTTCTCTTCAATATATATAGTTGATATCTTTTGAAAAGGTTCTAAGTTAACATTTGATATGAATAATAATGTAACTTTTTACAATTTTCATAATGGGTGTCATGTAATATTAAATTAAAATTTGATATTTTTCATTTTGGTATTAATTTAGCTATCTGTTAATATGTATTATTGTTACTTTATTAATAAAAAGAAACTATTGTGTGTTAAATTTGAGTTTTGTTTACTTTTATAAATGAATAATTTGCTTATTTTTATGTAATTCATTGAGTTGAAACTTATAATTAAAAAATAAAATATGAAACGTCTCAGATGAAAGTAGTGATTTCATCGTTTAGTGCTAAAATTAGTTATATTTAAGAAAAATAAATAATATTGAATTTAAGACACTCAAGTTAATATTTGGCAAGTAGCAAAAATTTTCTATAAAAAAATTTAATGTAAACCATAATAATTTTGATATATATTTTCATTTTTTATTAAAATATAAGTTGTTTTAAAAATAAATATAATTTTCAAATATTAACTTCATAAAAATCCAAAAGTACTCATAAGATCAAGATAATATTGATCTTAATATCACATCTTTGCAAAATTAAGATTCAGTTTTCAAAACAGTTATATTTATGTAACTTGCTGCATATTGCTAATAAACAATATTGCCGTATATTGTTAATAATATATTGCTCATGAACAAGAATGTAAATAAACATAAAGAAATGTAAACCTATTTTGTGAGCAATTAAATATGTGATTAAAATAATTAAAATGCTATTTCAATATTTGCAGACATTCTTGTATTTTCATTATCTATTTATTTATTAATTTCTATTAAATTATCCATACAGATATTACGAAGTGATGAAGGTAGGAGGCTAAGAGAGCAACAACAAAGAAATGTCAAATATCTTCGTAGAAGTCTGCAGCAAGTTGGAATTCCTGTTGTAGACTGCCCAAGTCACATTATTCCAATACATGTAAGTGTCACCTTGAATTAATTTTGTGTATGTAAGTATCTGAGGAAAAGGATTTTATTTTATAGTTGGAGGGAAGGCTCATGTAATCCAGAATAATGTAATCTTTACCTGACGTTTTTTATATAAAATCTGAAATCAAAATGAATGTAATGAATACAGTTATTTCCTAATTTTTTTCTGAAATTTCATATTATAAATTTTTATGTATATGCATTTATGTGGAAGTATAGATGCTGTTATTTATTATTACTGTTCATTTCTTCAAAATGAGTTCTGGATTGAAAAGTTACTTTTAATCATTTATAACATATAATTGCTTGATTTTTGATAATTCAAGCAATTATTTAGAGTTTGTTGAATGATAAGTATTTTATTTGAAGCTATTGTCATCAGAAAGGTTTATTATTTTTTTAATTTCTATTATACTTTTATTATTTATCTTATTTATTTGTATTGATTTAGGAATTATTAAAGTTATTTACTATTTTTCTCTTTCGATTGTTTTAAATTTTTGATGTATTGAATAACTCTGAAAATTTTCTTTTAAAAAATACTTTTATTTGCTATTAGCTTTCATTCTGAAAACATTTAATTTATAATTTTCACTACTTATAAATTTTTATTCTTTCATTTTAATACTCATCCAAAGTATTATGTATACTTAAAAATGATTGTCTTTTTATAATTGTTTTTTCAGAAATGATTAAATAAGATCCAATTTCAACACTTATTTGTTCTGATGGAAATTTTTTATGTATTTACTGTATTGTTTTGTGTTTGAAATAAATTTTGACTCATACATTATTTTTAAATCTCATTAATATAAAATTTGTACAGATAAGTTAAATCTTATTATGTTATAAATAAATATACGTTTACTACTTTAAAACTTATTTTTTTATTTTAATATTTACTATTTAAATAATAAGTATTTTCAATGCTAACTTGAAAGTAGTAATGCTTCCAGACTTAATGTATAATAGAATCTGGTTTGTTGAAGTAAATTTTTCCTTTTCTTGAATTATATAAAATACTTGTATTATTTAAAATCTCTTAAATTTTATTTTCTTTAGAAAAATTTCATTAAGCAAATTTTATTTTTCTAAGAAGTAAAACTCTTTAATCATCTTGTGGAAGAAAGTTAAGGTGCATGTTGTTGCATTAAGTTAATTGATTACATATAAGTGCATCACATTTTGAAGAAAGGACTTTAAAAAATTACAGTTTTTTAGATAAAAAGTATTCTATATGTAATTACTGTATTTATTAGTAGCAGGATTCATTCTTATTGAATATTTATTTTTACTTATATGAGACTAATCATCAATTAAAATTTATTTTAAACTTTCTAGTGTTGCTATTTAATAATCATTGATAAGTCTTCTGTGAATATTTGTTTACACAAATATATTTATTGAAATCTAAATTGTCTTTAAATATGACAATATTGCATTGTTATATTTGTTGGTAGTTATTTCTCATTTCATTAAATATGCGTAGTTTGAAAATATATCTTTCTTTAGTGATACTCTTGATCTGTTTTGTTCTGTTCTTTTGGCTTTATAATTAACTTAATTTTTTGTTTATAAAATTTGTTTTAAAATTTTATTTTAAAAAATATTCTTTAAACATTATTATAAATTTATCAGGTTCAAAGACAGATATGTTTGTTCTATTGGTACATTGTTGATTGCATGAGAAAGTCATATAAAATCACTATAAACATTTTTACAATACTAAAAACAAATTTATTAAAAAAGCACTATTTTTTCAAGTATTTGTAATTGGAATAATTATTGTTTAAATAATAATAATTCTTTAAAATAGCTTAAAATATTTATAAAAAATTTAATAGATGTGTGTTTCATAATATAAAAGTTTTTATTTTATGTGCTCTTGTGTATAAATTTAATAAACATTCATGTTTCCATATTTATTATATTTAGTGTTAATAATAAATATTTTAATTCAATTAATTTCTTTTCTTAATATATTTTACACAGAAATAATTTAATTTTCATTTCTCCCAAACTAAACTAAACTCAATTGCATGACAGCCCCATAAGGCTAAGTCCTATAGGTCCATATCTGTTTTCTAGACCGAGGGTTCTGGGATCTGAAGCATATGTCCTGGCTAAGTGTTCACACTAATGTAAAACTCGTAGTGTTTAATTCCCAAGCATGCTTGGTACTCAGTTTTATTGATCCACAAAAGGAATTAAAAGCTGAGTCTTTGTGCATTTATAAATGACTTTTTGATCCTTCAAAAGTCATGAAAGTATAAAGAAATTCTGTACAACTAAAAATACAAATAACAATTTCTTTCAAGTTTAATGTCAATTACTTTTGAGTGTTTTATAAATTTAAATTAATCCTTTTAAAACCATGTATTGCTAATATATTAATAATTTTATCATTTTTATTCGTTAGAAAAGAATTGAATTTGGCTTGTATATTTAAAATTAACAGTGATAGATTTTAATGGAATAGTTTTCAGAATCAATTTTATTAGGACCAATTTTTTTGAGTACTAGCTGGCATTAATTATTTTTTGTACTAATGAAACGTTTATTAATTATTGTGTTTTCATTTAAATTTTTACTTTAAATAGGTTGGCAATGCAAAGTATTGCACAGAATTGTGTGAGAAACTTCTTACTAAGTATGGGCATTATGTTCAGTCTATCAACTACCCTACAGTTCCTGTTGGAGAAGAAAAGCTAAGACTGGCTCCAACACCTTTTCATACTAAGGATCACATGGATGCATTTGTTGCCAACATTGTAGAAGTGTGGAAAAATATTGGATTAGACTTGTGTTACCATTTTTGCAGTCAGGTAAAAATTTGTCCCCAAGTAAATTTCTTCCAAAGTTAACACCAACTTTTGTTTAAGAAAGGAATCTTTTTTAAATTTTCATTTCTTTCCTTACTTTTTTTTAAAAAAAGTTCTGCAAATAAATGATTTTTTTTTAATTTGAAAATGTGTGTCAATATTTGTTTTATATCTGCAGTTTAGCTGTCCAACTTTAAGTTTGTTGATAAATTTGAATATGGCTGCAATGTTGATGAAAAGTACTATTGAAATGCTATAGAACATAATGGATGTTAATAAACCTTACACCAGTTTTCAGCCATTAGGCTATCTTACACAATATTAAATGTCCAAATCTGCTTTAATTTGCCGACAATTTTAAACTAATTCTGAATAAAGTAATAGTAACATAAAATTAAATAATTATTGTTAAAACTACATTAAACTAATTTTATTTTTGACTGCTTTTAAAATTAATCATTAAAGTCGCAAAGTAACATGTAAATACAAACTATGAATTAAATTTATTTTAGTTTGCTTGTGTTTTTTTTTTTTTTTTTTTTTTTTTTTATGTTTTTAATATTCATTTTAGTTTTTATATTTTCACTGTGTGATGATAATTTGTTTAATTTATTGGTACTTATTAGTCATAATTTACTTTTTTAGGTGATAAAACTGATATGATAATACTTCTACACTTAGAATATAAATTTCTTAAGATTTGAATCCAGTTTTTTTATCATATAAACTAATCTGCCATGTATAAAATTTTTTTAATTAAGACCTAATTTCATTTTAACTTTTTACAACATTTTGGTATTGTAATTGGAACCTAAAAATGTTACTCAAATTTTGTTTATTAATTATTGTGAATATTTTGCAATTACTTTGTAAAAGAATAATCTCACAATCCAGATGTTCAAGTTACAAATTTGTATTGTAGGAATTTTCCTGATACTAAATATTAAATTATTAAATTAATAGTTTAATATTTTTTATTATATATTGAATAATATGTTTTGAAACAAAATCCCAATACATTAGTTTTTCTTTTTGTTTGCCAGAAGCAACAAATTGCTAGTCATATCTTTGTATAAAAAGAGTAATTTATAATAATTTAGTGATTTAGTCAAACTGTATTATTTGTTATGCTTTAAAAATCAAATTGTGAAAGAATAACAGATTTGAAAATTTATCTAGAAGTGGTAGAAAAAGGACAATAAATATGAAAGGTTGATTACCACTACTTTTATATACTCTTCAGATACATCTAATTAGTCATAAATAAAAAAGAATATGTGGATATTATAATATTATTGTGCAATTTTGGGAGCAATAACTTTTGAATCAAAATCTTTTTTACTATAAAAGTTTTATTTAATTGTGAAAATATTTATTGTTTTACATAAACTGTCATTGTGTACATTTAAATTTTTAAAATAACAAATAAAATTCACTGTAAATAAAGTCGATAAAATAAACAAATATATGTATTTTTAAGAAAAGCATGGGGAAAAAACAAGTTAATTTGGAATGTCTATGAAATGTACTTTAAATGCAATAAATTAAATGTGGAAACATAATCCACTGATTTCTGGTATTTCAAACTGTTCAAAATATATACAAATAGTTTCAAATGTTTGTAAAACTAGAACATTTTAGTGTAAAAATGTTCTTTAAAGTAGAATTCAATGAGGAAATTTTTTTTTTTCTGTATAAATTTCTTATACTTTGATGTACAGAAATTATGGAAATATATTTTGAATTTATGTAAGTTTGAGTATAAACTTTTAGTTCTTGTACTTTTATCTAATTAATTCTTCATAGTTAAAAATTTTTTATTGAATTTTATTTGTAAACTATATTTATTAAGCGTTTTTTGCTATTGATTTACTAAATATTGATTATGTGACCAATGCTTTTTAATTTCAGTGTTAATATTTTATTTATTTTATGAGATCTTTGTATAATATTGTTTATAAAAAATTGTTGATTATATCAATTTTTAAGCAAATGCATTATACTTTTTACAGCTTAAGTAAACATTATAAATATTATTGATTCTTTAGTATATTTTTTGCTAACAGTTAGAAATTTTTAATGAAATATTTTAGTTTGAAAGTTTAATTTAATTTGAAAATTTAACAAAAAAAAAGTATGATTACCTGTGAACTAAAAGTAATGCAATGGCTATTGTAGTTATGAGTGCTTCTTAAAGTAATGCAGTTAGATCATGTTTTACTGAAATTAAAATAAATTTAAATAGTCTGATATTTTTTATATATTACATGTTGACTCATAATTTTGTTCTTAATTAAATATTTTTATTTTTCAGGAGTTTTGTAGAAAACCATTATTTACTAGCAATGCCACTCCATGTGGGGGTGTCGTTGGGTGTCCACAAATTGCAGTACATTAAAATGTGGATATTATACAAATATATGCATTATATGATATAAAATATGTATACAATTGTTAATCAAACAAAATTTTACTCTAATTTTTTTATTGTATAAGGGGATATAGTAATAAAATTTTATATTCTGTAAAAATGTTTCCTTATTTTTTTAATAAAAATCATGCTATGTATAACATAATTACAACAAATTCGGGGTTGGTTCAACTCTTTAAAATGCCTAAAAATCTTTAAAAAAATAATAATTTCCTGGTTCCTGGAAACTCTTGAAATTTTCAGTTAGCTCCTTTAAAATAGTGAATAATTCGTAGAAATTTGTTATTTATTATTTAGTCTTTTATTAGCAAATTGTCAAAAATAAAAATGTAATAAAATTCATATATTTTCTATTAAATTGGATAAAATAATTTTTATTAGGGAGTATAAGACATACAATTGTAAACTAATATGGTTTGATCACACATATTTTTTTTTAACATTAAGATCTGGGGATATTGTTTACATTCAATCAAAATAGTCTAAAAATGTGGGCTTCTTTATCATGATTAATTAGTGGTTTTAAGATATATGCTGCCTATAAAACTTGGGGGAAGAGAAGAAAGTTATACTGTCTAACATATTTTTAAAAAATAATTATAAACTATTTGTCTGAAAGCATGCAAGTTTCTGTGGTTTTCTAATTCATTCATGAGATTATTGAATCATTTGATTTAGGCTAGTAAACATTAGCAAAGGATTATTTAAATATATCCTTTTAAAAATGTGAAAACAACTATGACAGCTGGAAATGCAATCCATTGGTATCCAAGCCATTTCAATTTTTGAAGTTTTGTTGCAAAATAAAATTCTTTTAAATGCATATTAAACTTTATTTTTTGTATTGAATCTTTATTAAATAAATAACATTTGACTTGATTGTAATTTGAAAGTTTCATTTAAAAACAAAATTTATATAATAACGGTTTTTCATTTTGTAAATTTTATGTTAACATTTGTAATATTATTATTTGTATTTGTGTTAATGTTTATTATCTTGATATCCAAAATGTAATGTCCAAAATAGTAACTTTAAACGTGTCATTTATATCAGACCTGCACAAGACAATAAATGTCAGTAGTATTGTAATTAGCAGACATATGCTTAATTTTCCTGCCTATGCAAAATTAGTTTAAATTTTGCTTAGGTGAATTAAAATTGAAGAAAGGCTACATATACATGAAAAAGTCAGCTTTGTTAAAAGAAATTGATGAACTTGAAAAATCTAAGATGGAACCTATCAAAAAAAAAAGAAGAAAGTTATTAAACTGATATTGCTGACGAATTAACATTAATTACAAAATTAACCAATGTTATTCATTTTCAGAAAATGAGTCTTCAATGTAATTAATAAAAAATTATATAAATATTTATATTTCACTAATATTTATCACTATCAATATCTGAAAATATAATTGAAAAATATTGTATTTACCTGACCTTGGATGTATTTCATCACAAGTAATTATTACAACATTTAACAACTTGGAAAAATTTTGAGTGATTCTAGGAAAACTGGAGTTTATTTCGAAAATTTGTATGAATCCTGTAAATCATTATATTAAAGCAATTGAACTTAAGTGATTTTAATTTTGTTTTATAATTGTGTATTTTCTTTCAGTATGATGGAAAGTAAAATATAGTTTCTTCATTCTTGATTAAAAAGGATGCTTCTGGATTTTATGATTGTGAAGGATATGCATATGGCACATAAAAATCTGTACACATGATATTGTATGAGCTTGCTAAGCATTTTGATAAATGGATTAAAAATATTCTACTATGCAATATTTAATGAAAACAGGAATGTTTAAAATAGACAAATGTAAAAACATTAAATTCTGTTTTCTGTGGGAAAATTCACTAAGAATACTTAGTGGTATTTTTTTTAATCATACATTAGCTGACATAATATTAAAAGGATTATTGAATTTACATTTTCCACAAAATATTTCATCTTTAAAATTTTGTAATTGTTTGATTAATTTAAATGCAAATAAAATTAATGTTTATAAATATTTTTAAGTCTAAAGTTTGCATGATTTTTATCGCGAGGACTTGATTGAAGAAACAGCATTCTGATGTTTCGTTCAGCAAATTGCTAGTTCGAATTCCAATTCAGGTTTGTAGAAAATCGTAATCCAACTGGTTTTTGTGATCCAAAATTGACCCTAAGATTGAAGGGAAGAAATCCATGCTAATTTCTGATGAAGTTTACTGTCAGTGGCATTTTTAATTTTCCAAGTTGAAAATAAAATATTTAAGAACCATAATAGTACAAACCTATGTTCAGTCTAGCTGCTATCTCAGCTTTATTTATACCTAGCATTTCATTGAACTGCATGCAAAATTTGCTAATCGGTTATAATAAAAAAATTTTTTTAGTTCAATTATTTTTAATTTAGATTGTTAATATCTTATCAATTTGAATGTATTTTTATTTGCAACATTTTTACATCTGTTTTTTGTGCAACATACAAAATCTATGAAATGTATTATATTGGTAATATAAATATTCATGCATACTTTTATGTGAGAATCATCTTTTTTGATTGATGATATATATATGTGTGTGTGTGTGTTAGTGTTATTGCTAATCCTCCAAATGTCTGATGGAATCAGACAAGATCCATGAGACAGTTGACCCTGAGGAAATCCAGGACCAGAAGGGGAGGAGAGACTCACTCAGCTTTACATTTTAAGCAGGTCTCAAGGAATTTTTTACCCTCAATTGTTCCTGCCTTGTCATGGCTGGGAGGCTTGTATGTTCCAATGATCTGGAGGGCTATGCCAGTGGTAGCTAGCTTCTAGTAGGATTTCCGCAAGGCAGACGAAAAAGAACTCTAAAATGAGTTTAGACAGTCTTTACCTTTTGGATGCTCAGATCTCCAGATCAACAGAAGCGGCGTTTGACCTTCTCCTTATGATTTTGCTTACATATTAATGTGTGTGTGTTTATGATTTTGCAGACCCTTTGGGGTTTTCCTAAAATACTCTGCTGCTATTGGTAATGGAACAACAACTTGATAATCCTTAGAATCAACACTTCGTTATGCCGCATTATATCCAGTAATTGTTAATGACAAAAGCAACTTAATGTCAGTTTTGGTTGAATGCCACTGAAAGAGGAGGGAATTCTTAAGCTTACTCTTATAAATATTGTGGCTTTCATAATACCATCTCCCTCTCAGCTTCTTGTGCCAGATACTTTTTTAAAAATAATAAAATACTCAGATAAAGGAGCAATGTTTATCAGGGAATAGTTATTAGAGTTTTCGTTGCATTTTATTACTTCAGCCAGCAGCTCGAAGGTGGATTATGTTCCTAGAGATTTTCTGCCTCATTAGAAATCTATTAGCCTTATATTGAAGAGCAAGCTCTTAAACTAGAGATTATTATAGGTTATATTTCCGTTTGAAACTACACTTCTGTGAACTGCCTCTTTCTTCGGAGTTCTTACATGTGCTGTGATCTAGAAAAGCTGGAATCTACGTGTTGAAATTTAACTCTGCAATATAGGTCGAAATTGATTATCTTACACTAGCTACAAACAAATCTGTGCATGGAGTAACCAGCACAGTCACTGACTTGAAATCTCATCGAATATGATTGGAGTGTTCAGCTATGTTCAGTCATTTTTTTTAAGATTCGAGTTTCGCTGTGCCAAGTTGGCAGCTAAATGCCTTCAATTCAACAGTTCATGGGTTTGAATCCCATCTCAGCCTTGTATGTTTGTAATGGTTCGAAATGCACTTTAAACTGTAGATCTTTGTCTAATTAATCATCTTCTGCCAAAAATAAGCAATGTTAAACAACAAACTAAACGAATGTTTTTTTTTTTTTTTTTTTTTTTTTTTTGTTAAAGGCTGTATTGCAAGTTTTTCCTAACAACTTATAAATGTCTTTATCGGTAAATATGATGTACTCGTCTTTACTACATTTTTAAACTAATTACTTGATTCAAAATTGATAAATTTGATTTGTTGAAATACTTGTTTGTGTGATGCTGCTGTAATTCAAAAATATCATGACTGTCTAAAAAAATTTTTTGTGTGGTTAAATTTCATAAAATTCTGTACATAGTTTAAGTCGTTGCAAATTTTTCAATATCATTGACTTTTAAAATAAATTATAATATACGTGAATAATTTTTTTAGTCAAATATATAGATAAAATTATATTGTGTTAAGCAAGAAATGTTCATTTATTAGAAAATCATGGCTTAAATACTCAAAATTAAATATAAAGGGAAATACTTAAATTTGCTAAATTCTAAGTGAATAAAATACTGTTTTAATTAGACTTTCCTTCACTTTTATTTATAAATAATGTTCTAGATGCACAGCAATCAATTTAAATAGTTTAAAGTTAAATAAACAGTGAGTTATTTTTAATTAAACTGTGTAAGGAAAAAGACTTCCTACAAGCAAAATAATCATACATTTCATAATAAATAGTAAGTTCTGCAGAATATTTGTGCTAATTATATGATACCAAAAGATTTAGAAATGTGACACGAAAAGTTAACGAAAGATTCGGAATTTATAAATTAACAATTTGTTTTTAATTTTAGAAACCAATTATTAAAAAACAAAGGGTTATAAAGAATCAGGTTCAGCTTTCAGATTTTAATGCAAAAGAGAAAAGTTACTCTCTTTTGCTAGTTTGAAATGGAGCTTGAATTCTCTTGCTGGCTGTCAGAATGGTCTCTCGCGCACCGTTCCATATGTGGGGGCCCTGCAGTCTGTACTGGTATGGTGTGCATGGTCCGAACATGACAGCCCAGAAAAGGCGAGGATCAGAGATGGCCAGTTTCCAGACATTCGGCTTTGCGGAGAATTCGGCACATATTTCGTCCATGTATGGGATCCACTGCACCTGGACAGTGTGTCTGGGTGAAGGAACGTATCTATTGATGTTTTCTTGGCGCCTTTTCTCAATTTCTTCCTCCATCTCAGCCCTGTTCGGCAGGTGCACATTCTTCTGCATGAGCTGGGCGAACCACCTGCTTTGTGCCTCGGCGATGGGAAACATGGAGCCCAAGGGTTGCACGAGAGCAATGAACGACAGAGTTGGGTGCGACAGATGAGGCGGGAAAACAAACTTGTAGAGATTGACATTGTTTTCGGTAACCTGTAACATGGAACTTCAATCAATTTACTGTTATACAAATCTTCTATTGAATAAGCTTCTAGTAAGTATAAACAAAGGCAAACTTTCCATACTTCAATTCATGAATTTAGTTTAAACTTTTTTAAATGGCATGGAAAAATCTATATATCAATTTTTCAGTTCTATTGTAAAATAGCTTTGTTGTTTTGGTATTTATGGTTCGAATTTAAATTATCGTTAGTTCTTAAAATTTATTTTTCTTATCAAGTTGCTACAAATAAATTATTAGATTTGGAAATAAAATTTTAAACCAAACTTCATTTATTAGAATGAGTGCTTACTGATCAAAATAAGCCAATCTTTTCAATGAGATGAGAAAATTCTAATAAAAGTTTGTCATTCTATGGCAAATTTTCAAGAACAATTTAGAATTCTTCAAAAGCACTTTAGAATTTGGCTTTTAATACATATTTTTTGTAGTTCATGGTGCAAATGGAATTGTATAATTTGATTTGTTATTTAAATAATTATAATTTTGGTATATTTTATGTTTTTGGCCTCAAGTTTAATGATTTTACACTAGAAACTTATTTTTACGAACTCATTATGACTGACAAAACAGTGGGTAAAATAGAATAATAATGCATTACATTAAGATATGAATTTTATAATAATACAAATAAAATACTATTAGAAAAAGATTACTTAAAATATACTTTAATAAATACATGCAAAAAAAGATTCATACTTAAAAACAATACTTACTTTCTCTTTATTGATGAAAAATAAGGCAAAATAATAATTTATCTTTTTCTGTGTTTAAAAACTATATTATTAAAAATGTGTTTATCCATTTTTTCGAAATATAAATGCACATTTCGATTTTTTTTTTTTCAAAAAATTGCTTAAAAAACATTGAAAAATAAACTAAATAAAAAGCGCGGATATAAGTTTTTTTTAGCCAATGTTCATAAAAACTTCCAGCCAATGTTAGCATGATATGCAGTTGGTAGTTTTGGGACATTTTTCAAACATCTAGCCATTAAATATTTTTCTATTATAAGCTGAGACAGTTTTTCATGTTCCATTCAAGTTAGCTGCGAGCAGCAACTCTTTGCTTTTTTAACACCATTACGTTTAACATAAAACTGTAATACTATTTAAAAAAAATAATAAGTGGCCACTAGATGACAGTGGTTAATGCGTCATGCTAAGACATATGTATGTGTAATTGAGGAGAGTGTGTGAAGGAGCTCGCTATGAAAGAGCTAGCTAAAAGATGTCTGTATAGTAATCCTAATTCTCATAACTTTAAATGTTCATAAAATTAAATACTCCTTCTTTCCCCACATAAGCTACTCGTCATCTGATAAACAATAATGGAATATCTAATAATAATTATGGCTTTTAGAATTAAGGGTTGGGGAACTACTTTGATATACCCCCCAAATCGGAAATTTGGCGACTTTTTCTTCCCTCACCAACCATAATACCTGTTTTGGCGCCTTTTTTACTCGCCAAGATGGATTCTCGCTAAATACAAATGATTAATACATAAAAATCTTTTAAAAAAAACTCAGAAAATGGTACAAAATACAAGAAAATACCAAATTTGACAACAGCAAAAACCTAGAAGCTGAAAAAATCTAAATTGGTAACAAAAAAAATAAGAAACAGCAACCCTAAAAAGTCCGTAGGGAGTGCCAGATTTGGCGCTTAATTTTTAGGGGGGTATATCAAAGTTGTTCCAGGGTTGGTTCGGGTAAAATCTTAAAAAAACAAACCTATCTCGTTCACGCTTAAAACACCATTTGGGTCGTATTCGGAAAATAATGATTTCAATACTTCTTTCCATTAACACTCCGAAATTTTATTTGCAGTTCCATTTTCATCTCATAATTTTCTAAGTTTCAGTGTCTGGTTTTAAATTTTTGTTCCCAATAGTCTGATGCTTTGAAATCTTTTATGTTCAGCTTCATAGAAAAGATGTTGATGACCGTTTTCGCGGAGGAGCCCTTTCGCTTTCACTATTTTCATTTCAAAGAATTTTCTTCCGAGTTTTTAAAACTGACGAGAATCTGTTCTTTGCTCTGTTCTTTTTTGCTTGTTGTCTCATTTAATATTTTCCGTCTACACCGCTTAGAATTTTCTTTTTTACTTTGACTGATAAGCACATTTTTTTCTTCTGCGATAAATCCTCAATAGAATTTGTTCTATCTCCCTCTTGACAAAAAGAGATTTTTTAAATAAAGTTGTCCAAAGAAAACGAAACCAACAACAGAGTAACATAGTTCAAACTTTTTGATTTTTTCCCCTTTTTGTGTTCTTACGAGGAGAGAATTTTTTCCTCTTTTTATGTTCTTACGTCTCTTGGAAGTCTTATTCGACATCACGGTTCTTCCGTATGAAATGTCTATTCTCACGATGTCTGGAATGCTTGCACGTGTCGCTTCGTTGTTCGAGAAGAAATCAAATTCTCAAGCGGTATATAAAAAATAAATGAAATAAAAAATTAAAAAAAATATCAGATTATAATAAAAAAAATTAAAAATAAATCTATCAAAAGCAAATGTTTGCAAAAAAAAAAAAAAGATTTTTCAATAGTTCGCAAATGGGAAATAATCTATGGTGTCAAAGTAGGGACTAGACACGTGTTCGTACAAACGTAAGTATTCGTAATTAGAGTTTCATCGAAACGGGAATATACTGTTTAAAGAAAGATTAGTGAATAACATCAAAAATAAAAGCAGTAACATCAGCTACCATTGTTTCTTAAGAGAAGTGGTTTTAGTCATTAAGAAGATGCTGGTCGAATGTCATGATGAATTCAGATTTTGTGTTATTTCTCACTTCCAATTATGAGGATATTTGATAATTTAACGATGGTGAAGAAAGAGATTATTCATGAACAGCTATAGATACGTTATTAAGTAAGGATCAGGTAATGAAACTGAGAGACGCTCTGCGTGTGCCTGTAAAATAGTAACGTCAAGTGAATGGATGTTGTGAGAGTGTTCGATAAAGAATATTGTTACTTGGTTAACATTCTGTAATGATTTTAATGCTAGTATTCATTAGATTTAGTAGATATTCTCTTGTATTTATATTTAAATTATTTGTTTCATCATCTTTTTCGTCAAAATTTCTTCATTATCAATAAGGTATTTGTTGCTGTTGTTTCTAATCTCGGAACCGTCTAGCAGAACTAGCAATCCTCATGAATCCAAAAAAGTCTAAAAACAATTGATGATCCCGAAGGACTTCATCTTTGTCAAAACCCAAGCCAACCAAAATATGTACAGGGGATGCCATTGCAGCTTAACATCAGTGGTACTCAGTGTTTGACCTTGTCGAAAATTGAGGGCTCTCGTATGGCCACTCAAAAATCGTGAGAAAGAAGTCCAATGTTACTTAGTTAACATTCTGCATTGATTTGCGAGAAAGAAGCGGCATTTGCTTATATTATTAGCTATTCACAGCAAATTATCAACATGGTAATGAGCTTCATTATTAACACGAAATTGTGAAATTTCTAAGGAAACGGTCCAGAATTTATTGCAAATCATAACTGAAAATTCTTATAGTTCAAATTTTATGCATGTCTTTACATTCTTTAACTAATCATTTCTGTTCTGGATGAGTAAAGAATAGTAAACGTTTCCAATTAACAGTTTTGTGTAGACTTTTAATATTGCTTGTGGAAGCAGAAATGAGTCATCTTAATGGCTCTTTAACCAAAAGTTAGTATCACTTCATACTCTCCAGGGTGAGCTTTCACAGCTCCATCCTTATCACTGACGGACAACAAGAACTGTACGCAGTGTTACTCCTTTCTGCAGGCACAATTGTCAATTTGGATGTTTGGGAGAGTTCTGGGTGTCCTTTCTTTCATGGTGTGAATACGGTTTATGATAGATTCTTCTGAAAAGTAAGTGTTTGGTGATTTAATACCTCACAACGTCTTTCACCTGTTAAGTTGTCTGCTGGACAATATCATAAATTCTTCAAGGTTAAGGCTCAGCCTTGCTGACAATGTTTAATTGTACTTTCCTCCCTCTTATATACACAATGAGAATAGATTCAATCAGCGTATGTTGTTGAAAGCTCACAAGATTCAAATTACCAGCGTCTTTTCAGCCATTTATCCTCCATAAATATCATTCACATTGCCAATGGCCTCTATAAATCTACCATTTTCAATGCGATGTTTTAAAATTTAAACACTTTTAGAGAACAAGGGCTTGATTAGCTTACATTCACACATTGCTCATTCGCGATTAATTTACAAATCAAATAATCTCTCCGTAATTGTTGAAAAGCGTTCTTCCATTGTTAAATAAAAATAACATTAAAGAAATCATCATTCAGTTTTAAGGTACAGGGTGTTAAAAAGGGAAGTCAATAAAAAGGAAATGCTGTATATTCACAATTTTTCTTTGATAAAGGCGAAAATCGGGAATGACGATTATGGTGCAATATTGTAACAGCCAATTACGGGTGATTTTAGTTTCATCGACTCCATTCAGATATATTTGATGTTGAAACATAGGTACGCTCATCATCGAAAATATCGATAAAATCAGAAAAAGGTCTGAGGGTGACCAGCATGTGTTTTCAGTCTAGAAGATCAGCCACAAAACAGTTTGAAATCATTTGAACAAAGTTAATCAAAAACATGTAAATAAATCATTAAAGTTCACGTAAAATTAAAGGATTTCTTCCTTCCCAATCTTATGCATTATTACATGACAAATTATTTTAAGAGAAATATATTCATATGAAGAAATAGGCAAAATTATATTTTAGGGTGCCCTTTGACAAACTTGGCTAATTGTTTTGGTGCCATTCCTGTTCGCGCCGATTACAGTGATAACAAGTATAGTTGAACATTCAAAAATAACGCAACGTCCGTTGGATTTTTCAAAATTCCAAAAACGATAAACCAATCAGAGTCTCGACTGTATCTTTACCAATCAGAACGTGATTCGATTTTCCCCATTTAGGCGATCACAACTTGGCGAGAATCAAAGGAGCACTCTAAAGTTTAGTCTAACCAAGAAATATTGTAATGACTTTTATTGCTTTAATAAATAGGAAAAGGATAGTTATAATAATTGAGTGTAGAGTCCTTAAATAAAGATATTTTTATATACATTCGTATTGAAAAATTCTTTTTAATTGGTTAAGCCGTTAGCCTATACTTGAGGGTGCCCTTGATTCTCGGCAAGTTATTTTATGTATTTTATTTGATTTATTAAGCTTTCTTATATTGTCTTGATGGCAGTTTCATTATGTTTTGGTCACCATACCTATTTCCGAGGTTTTCACCTCAAACAGAAATGGCGCGAAAAAATCGCCAAGGGGGCATCCTCAAATATAGTTTTACCAGTTAAGCTTTTCAGGCATTTATTTTAAACAAATTACTTAGAGGATATCCAAACCATTTCAACAAAATTTCTTATTACAAAAACAGGCATTCAATGAATTTGATATAATACTGAAAATATTTGATTTTTTCCCGAGTACAACTAGCTTTATAAAATTTAATCATAAATGGTATTCAGTTAAATTGGCAAAAGAATATGTTTTGAATTACTAATTCATTCAAGTACATACATATATATAAGCGCATTATGCTGATTTAAGTTATGATAAAGGTAGTAAAAAATCAATCAAAAAGATGTCTCGTGAAAATGAAGCATTATTTTGGTTAGCCTATACTTGAGAAGGTTGATTCTCACCAAGTTATTTTATGCATTTTATTTGGTTTATTAAGTTTGCTTATATTGTCTTCATTGCACTTTCATTATGTTTTGGCCGCCATATCTGCTTGCACGGTGTTCAGCGCAAACAGAAATAGCTCCAACCAAAAATCGCCAAGGGGGCACCCTCAAACATTGTTTTACCGTTATTTCTTTCTTTATTTACCTGCAATATGTGATCAGAAATGAAAGGGAATTTGATCTTGTATCCAGTTGCCATGATGACAGCATCCACTGGGGTGACATCATCCTCTCCTTCGAAGACGACGCCGTTCTTCGTAAAGTGGCGCACATTCTGTTTCACTGTGACTTTCCCGCTGACGATGCAATTAGGAAGGGCGTCGTTGATCGTGATGTGTGCGCTCAACGCCCTGTGTTTCGGCTTTAGTCCAAACTTCCCGTGGTCGAACCTGAAGTTGAGAAAGAATTCTAGGACAGCGTTCGATATGTTGAGAAAGTCCAGCTGCCTCAAGATCTCGAACACCCTAATTTGCAGCGATGTGTCATAAGGTTCTCCTCCGTATCCCAGTCTGGAAAATATCCAACTCCCACGGCGTGTGCTGAGATACAACTGAAAATATGCCAACTCTATTTGTAAGAGTGCATTGTTACATTTTATATTCAGAATCAGTGTTACCTTAAAACATACCTTTTCGCTTCGTTTAAATTTTTGGCTAAAATTTACTGTACGGTCACCCATGGCGCGGTTTTTTCCACTTTTGGAGATAAATAATATTTTCTGGCAACGCAATTAATTCCGACCAATCGCAAATGAGAGATTCCGAATGATCGGGCAATATTTTTATATATTCTGTTTATTTTTAGACGTCGCTTGTGCAAAATGGTGAGATTTTTGGCGACTCTTTGAAAAAGACGACAAGGGTGACTGTTCAGTAAATTTTTACCAAATATTTTATTGATTTAGGCAAATATTTACAAAAATTATTTATTAACAACAGATAAATAAAATATAAAAGTGATTAAGAACATACACACATATAAATGAGAATTACTACTTTTAAGAAATATATAACAAATCTCTTTTAAAATGGAAAATTCGTGAAATAGAAGAAATAAAGAGTCAAATCTTAAAAATATTTTTTGTCACCAAATTGTTTTCTCTTAATGGATAAAGTATAACTTGAAAAATTATTTAGTAAGCATTATATAAAGACATGCAAAATGAAATTCATGTTTTATAATCTGCTTTCATTTTGTTGAAGAAAAATCAGTTAAATCAAGTTAAGTAATCTTTTATTTTTCTATTTCAAAGCTACAAGTTTGAAAATGCAATTTTCCATTTCTTTTTCCATGTAGGAAAGAATTTTTGTTATTTTTCTGAAAAATGTAACCCAATCTTGTTAGTCACTCATCTGCTTGTTTTGCAGATGATTACATCATTCCGTCATTGTTTTGTTTTTTTGATATTTAAGTTTTTTTTTTCTTTCCTTCATTATGTTTTCAAACATTTAATTTTTCTCAATCATTTAATCATTAGAAATTACCGATGACTCATTAAAAAGTTTCAGACATCTTTGGATGACTCATCTTCGCCGAAATCATCAGATAAAGGTTCTAAGTTTTGTTCTATCACGGTGGTTTCTTTAATAAATCCCAAAATCACCTAAATATTTTTTCCTGCCATATCATTCCCAGATTGATAAAATTTATTGTGCTTTGAATATCAATTTTATAAGTTTTTATCACCGTGGGTCATAAGCTTTTATAATGCCGTGATCACTCCTTGTAAATGGCGCAGCTTGTCCTCTTTTGGACCTTGCGCCACAAAACCCAACCAACCAACCACTTCTTGTAAAAGTATCGTACAATATTTGCGATTGAAGCAACTAATTATACTTTGATGCAAGGGACATAAGACGGAAATTAGATTTGACGGAAGAAATCCCACACGATTAGCTTAAAAATCCGGATTTTGGCATCAGCAGTATAGTTGATTATCCACAATTTGAGGGATTTGTGATTCTTCAGCAAAAGCACTTTTTTTTTATCAAATTTTCCCTACTATAAAAAAAATTAAAACAGATTATAAGAAGTAAATATAAACGAAAGAGGCTTGAAAATTAATTCGAAAAAAATGAGATTTTTCAAAATTTTGATGTTAGGGACCAGCCATTTATTCGTAATATGGAGTCTCGTATTAACAAGGGATTACTGTATAAGAGAGTCTGTACAAAAGCATGATAAACCCTTTTGGTGTTGAGCAAGTTCGAAGAAAATATATTACTGATTTTTGAATGAAAAATGGTGAGAAAGATTTTTGTCAATTAAAAAAATTTATATGGGGAATATGGAGTTTGGAGAAATTTATTAAAAAATATGAAGACTTGTCAAAATAAACAAAGCAGCTCGCATTGGGTCAATTTGTTGACCCAATACTTTTGATCTTTCAGCTTTGTATTATATAATTAAAGCAGTCTTCAGTACTATTCAAACAAATTAGAGAAAGTTTTCACTTTAATTTTATTTTAGATTCTAAATGATAAAGTAAATAGATAAACCAAAAATAGTTTCAATGTAAAAAATATAAGGGGCTTCATTCTATATAATCATTCTGCTCGAAATGCAATGACAGCATATTAATTCTTTATTTGACTTTCTGTGAGTCGAATTATCAGTAAATAGCACGGTCGTTATTCCGTCGGTAATATTCCAAATGTGCTCAAATTCAGATACTAGTCTGTATTAAAAGACTTATTAGTTTTACAATCAGTGATAATTTAGGATGATACTTTCAAAAGTAAACTTAGCAATATTCTGTACCTTTCCTGTTGGTGCAGCTTTTATACATCGAATTAAGTGAGAGGTTCATCCATTTATTTCTTATTTAAATTTTGAAGTTCTTCATGAAAAGCTTATTTTAGTATTATACCACGCTTCGAGGTTCGTATCGCTTAAGTGTTTAATCGCTTAAGGCTCGACAAAACAGTCAGTTAAATATCACAAGATTTTTTTTTTTTTTATATAAATTCAACAACTGACAAAAAATTCCTACTGTAAAAGTCGCAATTACACAGCTTCAAATTAGCTAGTACAGCGGGAAAAAACACAAGACTTTTTTTTTTTATTTGTATAAATTCAACAAGTTACAAAAAGTTTCAACAGTAAAAGAAGCAATTACACAGATTCAAATTAGCTATTACAGCAGGAAAAAAAAAAAAAAAAGCTTCCACTCACAGAAGTCGAAAATATCTCAGACAGTCAACAGCTTTTATGTTCTAGACCAGGAGTGGCCAAGCTTTTGGGATCCGGGGTCTACTCCACATTCAAAAAATCTAAGGCGGTCTACCAATGGCAGAGCTAAATTAACGTACATATTTATTTTCGGCAACAAGAAAAAATGGTAGATTATGTAATTTTTCTAAAAAAAACTTAATATTAATAGTTAAAAAATAAAAATTTACAGACGAAAATAATCAAATTATTCATATATCAAAAACTGACCATCCTATTCACTTCGTTTAGTTGAAATTTAGCACTGTGTATCTGCGACAAGTTTATCATATGGTGGCTGGTACGAGATTATTGCAATGCATAAACACGAAATTAAATGTTCATCTGTTAAATGCGATCAATGTTTGTTTTTTGTTCATGGTTGAAAAAGCAGATTCTCAAAGATACCTTGATCCAAAGTATGATTTAAAATACAAAATTTGTAAATATTGTTTACACAGTTTGTATATATTTACACAGTTTGTAAATATTTGGAAACGTTTCCTAAGAAATTAATTTCAAAAAATCAGTATCGTTGAATATGCTCCGGATTTAAGAAATATATCGCATCTCAATTTAATAATTTCTTCCTCGACCGTGACGGATGTGATATCTATTAATTGTCCTATTTTTTCAGATATGTTGTCCATCAATGTTGACATTTTCATTGTGACAATGTCCATCAATTTTGACATTTTCATTAAATGGAAATATCAGAAAATTTCTTTCTTTCAACCTAATTAATTCAGCGAATCTTCTTTCAAATTCTTCAAACAAAACAAGTAAGTGTTAAGCGAAATCTTCGAAGTCTCGGTTTGGATTATGGATGCACTCTTCCTCCATGTTTTTGAAGTTTCTCCATTCATGTTTTCTTAATTGAGATGCATACCTTTCTAAAGTTTCTTTGAATGTTTTAATCACGCTCATCATGTCCGTTTTAGGTTTTAAATCGTAAACCTTAAATCATAAATCTTTAAATCGCAAATCTTTGCACAGTTTGTTTTGGGTTTTAAGGCGTAGACTGTAGCAAATTTTTATTTTAAATAATTCATTGATTCTATGTCATATGTCATAAATTAAATTGTTAATATCCAAGGCCATTATTGGGATGGTCGCGTGGACTACCTAAAATGTCTTCGCGGTCGACGTCTAGGTCACCTCTGCTCTAAATTAGCAATCAAGACTAATCGTCTTCTGTCACTGCTTCTATGTCGGGAGGTGATATTTATTTATCGCCAAGAATATAGCCAAGTCACCAAATCTTTAGAAATGCTGTTTTTAAAATAATATACACCTGAATGGTGTAAATTTTTGCTTAAAACTACGTATTTCCGATCAGTTCGAGATATTTAAAGACAAATAAATTTGTAACAATATGTTTAAACACTTCAGGAAATACAATTATCAAATCGTTTCTGATACTCTTGGAAAGGTTTTATGTAGGATCTAGTCTTAACGTGTAAAATCTCTTAGGAGTCCTTGAAATTTTTATGTGTCAATCTGTAGCATCACAAAAATATTCAAGAATGTCAAGTTATTAATGCATTAGAATTAATACTATTCCTCCTTTTTAGAAAGGGATAAAAGTTTTTAAAAAATAATTCATTTTCTAATACGAATTTGCTTTCAATAATATTTGGGTAATATTGATAGAAAAATAATTTTAAAAGTACTAGAGGTTTCTGTTGCTTTCCTGCGATAGTTTATTTTTTAATAAAAAAAAGGTAGATATATAGGGGTTTTTTTTTCTATCTTTTACTGTTGAATTTCTAGAAAGGCTTTTATACTAATTTTGGCTTTTATTGTGTACAATAGAAATACTTTCATAACAGTGAAGTCCCTGCATTGTTAAAATATCATAAAGTTTGTTTAACTTCTACTGCTATTCTATTCAGTCTTGATGATCAAATCAATTATCATGCAGTTAAGAGCGACATTTGTTAATGAGTATAAATAAATTAACGAACATTTTTTTTAATAATCTAAAAATAGTTTTGCTTTTGTTCTTCTGTTCTGAAGTATAAAAAAAATAACATTTTCTTTTCTATTTAAAATAAATGATGCACCAACACTGTATTCTCTACTATCGTGAGTTAACACTTTGGATTTTAATGGTGAAAGTTGATAAAACTTTTCACCATTAAAATCCAATACAGGTTCAGATATAACAGCCTTTTTCAAATTTTATAACTATATTTGTCTAACACTTCATTGATGAACTTGATGATGGAAGCGTTTAATAACTTAATGGAACAAATCATTCAGAAATTCTAAAAAATTTCTTGTGTCTATTTGGGGGTACATTTACTTTGAACACAAAAAATCTGAAATTTGAACACTTTAAACTTTTGATTTCCTGCATTCCAATAGAGAATGTTCGAAGAAAATTTATTAATACACGTTATAAGAGATCTTCTAAATAGGTAACACACATTGCTTACTTTAGAGGACATAGCAGGGTCGCGGTGGCCTGGTTGGTTAGAGCATCGTTCTCGTTACCAAACGGTGGTGAGTTCGAATCCCGGCTTAGCCGAAGACCCGTCGTGCCGACTGGGGCACGTTAAATCCGTCGGATCGCAATGTCCTCCATGTTCCCATTCCAAATAAATACCTCTAGGGGTGGTTGAAGTCAGGCTTTGTGTTTTCACTGGTTTCAATCTCTAAATTGGAAAAATTCAGGAGGTTCTGTCATCTATGAACCAAAAATCATACTTCCACCTTCGTATGAGGGTGCTCTATTAAAAAAAAAACATAAGACGCTCCCTCTCTGACTTCATTTGCCTAGTCTTTCTGAGGGCAGGCTTGGCGTTGCTAAGTGTCATTAACAACAACAGAGGACGTAGCATCTAATACTTGCTTAAATATGGCTGGAATAGCAAAGTCCAAACGTAAAATCTTGACATAGACAACAAAATTTTCAACGTGTCAAAAAATCTTACTTTTAGATGTTCCACATTTAAGGTTTTGTTAATGGCAAGCTTAATGATTTGCTTTATGCATTTTAATCAGGAAGTATCCCACTTTTATATTCGATTTTTGGCCATAAATTGCTGCTTTAATCTGAAACAGTATTTTGACACGTAGTTTGTGTTAACAATTTACTTTTACACAAGCTGAGAGCAGGGGGGGGGGTGGGAGCGTGAAAGAAGATAGCTGTGAAAAATTCCTCCATACTTGGTGGTATTCATTTTTCTTCATTTCAGTTTTCAATTAAAAACCTTTTAAAGAAAATATAGCTAATATCTTGCATTTTATGGGTCCTTGTCATATACATAACTAGTTGTAAAATCTGTAAGCAAATATATTAGCCCATATTTTTAGATTAATTTATAACAGGAAAAATATGCTTATGACACTTAGCGAAGACCATCAGAGACTGGGCCAATGAATAAGAAAGAGCATTTTCCGTTCTTGAACAAAACACCATCACGAGAGTGTAAGTACGATGGCTCATAGATGGCAGAACCATCTCTTTCTTACAATTTAGAGATAGGAAGTCAGAGAAGACTCAAGGCCTGTCTTCTAACATCTCCAAACATATTGATTTGGACTAGGAACGCAGACGACGTTGTGATTACGATATATTTTACGTACTCCAGTCACCATTAGCGAGCACGACGGCTCTTCGGATAAGAAGGGATTCGAACGCACTAACTTCCTGTAACGAAAATGATGACCTAACCAACCATGCCACAGTGGTCCAATTGTAAAACCTAAATTTATTTTTATAATTCCTTTTATTCATGTAAAACAATTTCCTTTTAATATTAAATATACACTACTGCCCATTAAAATTGCTACACCAAGAAGGCAACATGCTACAGACGTGAAATTTATACGAAAGGAAGAAGGTGCTGTGATATGCAAATGATTAGCTTTTCAGCGCATTCAGACAAAGCAGGCGCCAGTAGCGACACCTACATTGTGTTTAAATGAGGAAATTGTTCAGCCGGTTCCTCATACACAAATTGCATTTGAACGTTGTTGCCTGGTGAAACGTTGTTGTGATGCCTCGTGTAAGAAGGAGAAATGCGTACCAGCACGTTTCTGACTTTGATAAAGGTCGAATTGTAGCTTACAGGGATTGCGGTTTATCTTATCGCAGTATTGCTGCTCGCGTCGGTCGAGATCCAATAACTGTTAGCAGAATATGGAATCGATGGGTTCAGGACGGTAATACGGAATGCCATGCGTCATCTCAACGACCACCTATCACTAGCAGCCGAGAAGACAGGCATATTATCCGCATGGCCGTAATGGATCGTGCAACCACGTCACGAGCCGTGAGTCAAGAAACGGGGTCGTTTGGAAGACAAGTGTCTGCACGAACAGTTCGACGACGTTTGCAGCAGCATGGACTCTCAGCTCGGAGACCATGGCTGCGGTTTCCCTTGACGCTGCGTCATAGACAAGAGCGCCTTCAATGGTGTGATCAACGACGAACCTGGGCGCACGAATGGCGAGACGTCATCTTTTCAGATGAATCCAGGTTCTGTGTACAGCATCATGATGGTCGCATCCGTGTTTGGCGGCATCGTGGTGAACGCACCCTGGCAGCGTGCATTCGTCATCGTCATACTAGCCCATCACCTGGGGTGCCATTGGATACACGTCTCGGTCACCTCTTGTTCGCATTGACGGTGCTTTGAACAGTGCTAGTTACATTTCTGGTGTTTTACGACCCGTGTTACAACTTTTTATTCGAGCCCTGCGAAAACCTACGTTTCAGCAGGATAATGCCCAACCGCATGTTGCCGGTAATGTACGGACCTTCCTTGATAAGGAAAATGTTCGGCTGTTGCCCTGGCCAGCAAGTTCTCCAGATCTTTCACCAATAGAAAACGTCTGGTCAATGGTTGCCGAGCGACTGGCTCGTCACCAAACGTCAGTCACTAGGGTTGATGAACTGTGGCATCGTGTTGAAGCTGCATGGGCATCTGTACCTGCACATGCAATCCAATCTCTGTTTGACTCAATGCCCAGGCGTATAACTGCTGTTACTACTGCCAGAGGTGGTTGTTCTGGGTACTGATTTCTCAGGATCTATCCAGTCAAATTTTTTGAAAATTTAATCACTTGTTATTTCTAGTATAATATATTTGTCCAATGAATATCATTTTGTTATCTGCATTTCTTCTTGTTGTAGCAATTTTAATGGCCAGTAGTGTATATTAATCGCACTTAGTTGGCTTTAATATTAAATACAAAAATTTATGCTTTAATATTAAATACAATGAAATATTACATATATTTGAAATAGATTAACATTACATATTATGCATTACGCACTTAAAGAATGCTTAATATATTTTAATAAATACGAAAAAAAAGTTTTATATTTCAATTTGCGGGTGTAAATTTAAAGTTTGTTGAAAAAAATATTCTGACTTCACATTTACGAAACATGTTTTCAAATATAACATCGAAATCCCTCTATTTTAAGGATCTTTACGTCTATTTTGCGAGTCAATTCAATTGAACACGGTAAATTTATTTGAAAATAAAACAACTACAACTAAGCAAGCAATTTTTTTTTTTGAACAGAAATAGTAAATATAGAAGTTGATAGGAATTGAATTTGTATTTACACGTAAATAAATTTGAGTTCTTTATTATTCGAAAAAGTAAAATTCACTGGAAACCAAAATATACAAACATCCTAATATGAATTGAAGAAGAAACAACAATAAAATATTTTAAAAACTTTGACGATTGTTTTTTCTTTAATTTACATATACTGTACTTAATAAGTATTAAATATGTAGCAAGAGCTGAATTTGTAAATATATTTCCTATCAATCAATATTTATATACAATCTAGTTTCAAATTATTTTGGCATATTATTTTATAAATTAAAACAAAACGTTTACAAGAACAAATTACTTTAAGTCCAGAAACCATTTAATCATTCCCTTCTTCCCAAATTAATATCAAAATTATTTCTGTTAAATTATGTAAAATTGAAATTATACATGTTTGTTAGTAAATATTGTAAGAATCAAATTCCATCCATTGTCATTTTCGAATTGTCACCAATAGATGGCGTTGAGCTGACAGACTCCACTGCGTTCCGGCGCCAAGAAAGTCATTGTGTCATTCTCGAAATCAGATCAGATAAAGGTAAAATAATTATGACAGTAATACTCTTGTACTTACATTTCAATACTTAACCAGGAAAATTGAACAGAATGAATAACTATAACTCTTTCGCGACGGGAAGGGCTAACGCGCGCTTATCGCTGAGGCCGGCTGTTTTTTTTCACGAGTTTCTGTCTAGGGCTGTTAATTTTTTTTCTGTTAAATCTAAATCCATGAATTTACCAAAGTATCAACGCATTGTTTAATAATGCTCTGCATTTATCTGCCAGTATCAGTTCCTGAATCAATATCTGAATTATTTTGCATTATTTCTGCTATTTCAGGCTCAGTTAAATATTTTCGACGCTTCGACATTGCAACGGTTAAAACAGAAAGAATTCATGTTTACAAGATCTAACTACCCACTACAAAGTGGATTACAAATCGATGTAACCAACGCTCTAGCGAAAATGAAACTCCCTATTTACCATAAACAAATACTACGTGCGAATTTAAAGAGCCGTCAACAAGCATTCCATTCGGGAGCATTTATTTTCCTCTATGTTTATACAATGCAAAACCACGTGTATGTGAATCATTTTTCTCTCATTTCGAGCAGAAGGTCAAATCTACATGTATCTGGAACCATATGGACATACATTGCCATCTTGTGGCGAAAATAATAGTTTTTAAAATGGCACAAATGTGTGACGGCCGGGGGTGAACGAGAAAAGGCTCTGTCCCGAGTATGTGTCTGCTGGGAAATGAATGAGTTTCTTGCTGGCATGTATACGTGACAGTTGGAGCGAAAGGGATAATTATATGACTTGAGATTCTTTTCACTGATTATATAATACTTTGGAATGATGATCAATAAAAAAATTAAATAAAACCATTTAGAATAATTTTTGGTTCTAGTACTAAAACCAATCCTATTTTATTTACTTAAATTGAAAGAAGAAGAGAACATTATGCTTTTAATCTCTTACTTGCTTACTGACATTCGAAATTTCTACTGCTGCATCGACTGCAGAATTTCCAATACCAATGACCAGCACCGTTTTATCTTCAAATCCCATTCCTGACTTCAATGAATGCGTATGCATCACAGTGCCTTCAAAGCTTTCCAGTCCTTCGAACTCTGGCATGTGGGGATATATGTGGTGTCCGGCACACACCATCACTCCATCAAAAGTCTCCTCCAGTTCTGAGTCGTCGGCGAGATTCCTCGCCAGAACTTTCCATTTGCCGGTGGATTCGTAGTCTCCATTCATTTCGATGTGGACCACCTCGTGTCGATACCTAATGTGCCTCAGGAGGTTGAAGTGCTCGGCGTACAGCCGGAAGTACTCAAGCATGCGTGAGTTGTGCATGAAGTTGGCGAAGTTCTCTGGCGGAGGGAAGTCGCTGAAGGCGCTCATTTCTTTGCTCGTGTTGATGACGGTCGACTTCATGACGGACGGGCGACCATCTTTGTCATCTGGGCAGAAATGCCACAGCCCGCCAAAAAACTCACTTTTTTCATAGCACACCACGCCAAGCCCCTCTTCTTGGCAGGCTTTGATGGCCGCCAAGCCGCTTGACCCTGCTCCAATGACACACACTCGTTTGTCCCCTGGAAAATTAAACACTGGAATCATAAAAATAAAGATTACATTTACATAGGTATTATGGAAGGTATACATACCGTATTTTCCTAATTATAATCCGCAGATTATATGTTAAAAAAGTTCTGAATTTCGTTGTGCGTATTATATGCCACCGCGGATAATCTGATAAAAAAACATTTACCACGAAGAAAACTTATGTTTTTGTGTTTTGAAGGAAATACTGTTTATGTTTCATAAAATAAATAACAATGGTAACAAGACACCTGAGTTATTTAAACTATAATCGGCTTTGTCCAATTACGTTCAAAAACGAATATGGTTCCTAGTATAGATATTACAGCTGTAAATTCGCTGACGTCATTTTGCAATTTGCCTTGACATGAGCTGTTTCGTTTTGAAAATATTCAAATTCATATATCATCATATGGAAGTGAAAACCTTAAAGTTATACAGCAAATTTTAAATTAAAAGCTAAGGCGAAAGCAAATAAAAAAAATGGCGACGCACGTGTTAATGTGAAGTGAAAAACAAGCCCTCGCTGTATAAAAGAAAAATGTTTAAAATACGTAGTTCCATTTCTTTTTCATTTAATTATCAACGAAACAAATATGCATATTTTTAAATACATCTAACATCGTTTTAAAAATTATTAGAAACTAAATCAATATTTAGTTTCTAATAATTTTTAATAAGTTTACAAGAATCTTCTCGAAATTATCGCTCTTGATCTATCTCGCGCTTTTATCTGAGTTTATCACGCTTTGCAATGAGGTGGATTCAAACAGATCTTTTTCATGTAATACTTTTTTCAGTACAATTTATTAATCATACTGCGCATTTTTTATTTTATGTGACACCCATATTATCAGCAGAATATATTTTTGAATATTCGCCGAAATAAAAATGTCGCGAATTATACTCTTTTGCGGATAATTGCGACACTTTTTGTTCATTTTACTGGAAAAAAAATCGTGTAGATAATATGCCTTTGTGGATTATAAACAGAAAAATGAGGTAATTATCTTCTATAACCGGGGTAATAACCAAATCTGGTGTAATTCTGCTTTTACTTGGGTCTTTTGTGAAAGTGTTATTCAGGTTTTTTGTGGCAGAGATATATTTTGGCGGTTTTCGGGTATTTATAATTATTTAAGTTTGTTAATAATTTCTCAGATAATTTATAAATATTTTTAAAAAAATTGTTAATATTTTTTCGATTATTTCTACATATTTCCCATTTTTTTTTATTACTTTTAATGATGTGCTTAGCTTGAAGAATTAAAAATTTCCAAGGATGATCAAGAAATTGATAATATAATTCTGTATGACTGAGTTTCATGTTTGTTTTATTTTCGGTCATTTCGTATTTTGCTCCTATTTTCGATTTACGTCGCCAAAACGAAAATAATGTGGCACCATACTAACCCGATTATAGATTTGCGATTTTTCACAGCGATTAACTGAAAAAAGCAAGAAAGAATCGCAAGTAAAATTTTAGAAGTATTGAATATTTTCAGTAAATTAAATTCAAGATATTATAAAATAAAAATTTCTGCTTTGTTTTTGAAATTTTTCGAAATAAAATAAACGTTAACTAAAAAATTCTGTGAAAGGAAAATTAAAAAAAATATTAAATGTAGTGGTGTTTGTCGAGCCGGAACGCTCCGGAACGTCGTTCCGGTACTTCCTTTTTGGACAGGAACACGTTCCGGAACTAAAGATGATTTCTGATAATGAGAATTGGCTGACGTATTGAAAAAAAATTAAAAAGAATTGCTGATTTTTTTTTTCTAATTTTTGACGAATTTTTATATGTGTTATTATAAATAAGGGTTTAAACCGAACCCGAACCAATACAATGTAATAATAAGATAAATAAGTACTACTGTTAGCAAAATATTCTATGCACGCTATTTACGCTATCTAAGTCAACATAATCCTATTTTGAATATTTTATAAAAACCATTAGTGTTTTCATGTATTGTTAAAAATATTTATGCATTATGTTTTGAATATCTACTATGCGTATTTTATAATTTGTTAACTAATTTTGACTAAGCGTTCCTATTATTGTAATAAACATATATATGTTTATACATATACATAAAATGATTTTCGTTTTCTTTTTATGCTATATACAGGGCCAATCCCGGCGACAGGCGAAAATTGGGAGAAATCTCCCCCCCCCCCCATCGTCAAATTTGGGACAGGAGACCTAAAAAAAAAAAAACCGTCACCGCCATGATTATCATGGTAAATCACCCCCACCCCCCGTTGTTAAATTTGGGACATGAGACCTCACAGAGCGGCCGCCTACCAGGATCGGTCCTGTTTATATAATTATATATACGCGTTCCGGTAAAAAAAAATTAGCACAACACCACTGATTAAATGCACATCTATTTTTATTACCATGTATTTATTATTAATATTTTTACGTACTATGGAGTCTTTCCCTACAAAAATAAAATCTTTATTCTGTTTGCCCGCCGAATTTTTGTTCGGAGTTGAGATACGAACGAACGGCAGTGTGGAAATGAAAAAAACTTAAATCAGGATGTTGATCTACCTTTAAGTTTCACTTCAAAATTTTTAATTAATTTAAACCACACGCACGCACACACACACACTCATATATATATAAATATATCGTAACAGGTGATTTCGACACACTCTAATTGTATATGCCAAGATGCACAAAATTACGGAACTCTGCTAACATCTAGAATGGAAACGTATGGTTGCCACCCTTTCTAAATTGTCATATATGATTAATCTTTCTGCAGAAGAGAAAAATTTACAAAACAACTTCCCTCATATATATATATTTTAAAAATATATATAATTATATTTATTGTTTTTACAATTTTTGAAAAAAATATAGTTTTTGTTCAGAGAAGCGAATGCGCTTTCGTCCTTCCCAAAACGTCGCTGGTTGGACACGGTTTAAAAGAGAGCAGATTTCAATATTAATGCTTTCATAATTAATGAAAATTATTAAAAATTCCGAAACCTCATTCTATTTCTTAGCTGAAGGTAGCTGAAGGTCAACCAGAAGGGTTCCATACTGACCCCGCTAATGTCGGCTGGGGAATGTTAAATAAGCTGTGGTCGCAATATCCCCCAATTCAAATGATATTTGTTGTTGTTACATGTGACACTTGGCGAAGCCAAACACTTAGGGACTGGGTGAATGAAGTTAGATAGAGCATCTTCCGTTTTTGAACAGAGGGTGGAAGTACATCTTGGCTCAGAGATGGCAGCACCATCTGTGTCTTCCAATTTAGAGATAGGATGCCAGAGAAAATCCAAGGATTGAACCCTAACACCATTAGAGGTATTAATTTGAAATGGGAACATGGAGGACAATGTTACCATGACATATTAGTTTGGGGAAAAAGTAATCCCTTATTTTTTCGGTTGACGTCTGTGTGATAGCTATCTCGTGAGGTATCTATCAAACATTTTCAAATATATGCTCATTGGAAAGGGGACATTTGGCACTAAAATATTCTCTTGCGGTTTTTTGTTTGATTCATTCAGTTATGAGTACAAGCTTTTAAAAATAGATGACCACAAACAGAAATTTCGATACATTTTAGTTTTCTCTTGTAACGGCGAAAATGCAAGCCAGTTGGCTAAAATTGTGAAAGGTGCTTATCGTCCTATATAAGACTGTAATAATCAGTTACGTACAATTTTGGTTTCGTCGTTTCCGTTTGGGTATTCTTGATGCTAACGATGCTCCTCGCATGGATGCAACATCGTCGAGAATGTCTATAAAATATCAAAAATTTTCAAACTTGACCACATGTCAGCCGTCGTAACTTCGCACAAGACCTAAAAACCTACAGGAAAATTGTTTTAAACCTTTTTACAAAGCAAATCTGAAAGAAGTTACAATAATTTCACGTAAAAATAATGGATTTCTTTTTCCTTAACCTAATATTTTATGTGCCCCAGTAGCCATTAGTGAACACGAGCCGGGATTCGAATTCACCACCTTCCGGTAACGAGAATGACTCCCTAACCAACCAGGCCACCGCGGGCTAACGATATCTCTGGAAGTAACAGATCAAATCTGAAGGTCTCTGTTCAATAATTTCCATTCTTGGGAATACTGTGGCACATCCACAATGCAAGATCCATCATTTCTGGACGTTCTGCTAAATTGCTCATAGCTAATTGTCAGTTTTTTTTTCATTTAAAATACCTGGAAATTCTGCTAAATTTTTGGCTAATACTACACTTTTCGCAACTGTAATTTATTTTTATTAATCTTAATTTTTCATGTAAATAAAAAAATAATTCTTGTACGTTCTTTTGCTTCATTTTCTCAAAAGTATCATTTTACTGATTTTTAAAAATATATATTAATAACTAACTAATCCAATTTATATATTTTTCAACAAAAAATTAAGAGAATTCAGTAGATGAATCCTTCTTTAAAATAATCTTTCTGCTCATCCTCTAAAGTCCTAAATTTGAACCAATAATGATTTAAATAAAAACTAATTTTATTAAACATTTGTTGGAATGTCACTTAGGATTCGTGTTGAACTAATCGTTAGTTTTGAGTCAATTTAGAAAAATTAAGTTTTTAGAGTTTGATTACATATTGAAAATTGCATAAATAGCTCTAGTTTGATACTTAAATTTTAATTCCACAAAACGAGTTCAGTTAAGGTTGGGTTATGACGGACATTTTAGTAGCTCTATGCTAACATGCTTGTAGCCCACACTGAAGAGGATAACTGCAGATGATTTTTTTTTAATGACACACACATGCCATAAGTACCAGTTTTTAGGGTAGGCAATCATTCACACTCCATTCATACAAAGAAAGGACAAGGAACGAGAGAGAGAAAGTACATCCGCGTGCTCAAACCGGAATTCGAACCCAGAACATTTCTATCCGCAATGAGGCATGTTGACCACTAGACTGGATATGCGGCAAGTAAGAGAAAAAGACTTCAATTATAGGTTCAGAACAACAGTAAAGATTAGTTGCAACAATTCTATAATGCATTTTAAAAATGTTAAATCTTTAAACAATTAGGGAAGCACTCGTAATACATAAATTATATTTTATACCTTCCGATGACGATATATATATATATCGCTACAGATATGGGAAATGCAAGTTTTAATATCCAATTTAGGTTTATTTAATGATTTCTGATGTTGTTGTCGTGTGCCAGCCAGGCTGGCAATATGGGGTGCGCTGCTCCACTTTTCCAACTGAACCATATTTGGTGTGGAGTCCGACTTCCTCAGTACACACATGCCATAGGTACCCGTTTATAGGGTAGGCAACCATTTATACACACACACACACACACACACACACACAAAGAAAGGACAAAGACAAGAAAGAGAGAAAGTACATCCATGCCCGAGCCAGGATTCGAACCCAGGTCCCACTCATCTGTAGTCAGGTAATCACTAGACAGGTTGGGCGGCATATATTATTGTTGAATTATATTTATATTACTGTATCGTTTAGATACAGTTGCAGAATTATAGAGGTACACATCTAAAATTTATGATTTCTGATGTGATTACTTATTAAATAGAACAATGTAATTGAGAAGTGAAAAATATTTTTAACTGTGCTTGTTATAATTGAGAAGATTTATAAAAAAAAATACATTTTCATGAATAAAATCTTTCTTACCTCGATCACTCATTTCCTCGTCCTTGTGCAAGTTGGTTGAAACTAATCAACGCTAATGGCGTCACAGATCATGCAAAATAAGATTGCGTTATCGAGAGATAAGAGTCTTTCCCGATATAGAAATTTGTGAGAGACGTAAAACAAAAATATTTTATTTCCCAATACTTAATCTAATCATACTGAATTTTGTTTTTATTGCATTTTTGTTTGTTTTTCATATTCAGCACCAGAGAATTACTTTTATAGGTTAAAGAGTTATTTTTTTTTTATCTATAAAAATGTTATAGACTCATATTTGATCTCTCAGTATGCTATAAAATTAACTTATTCTTTCATTTTAAGGGGAAATTTATCATTCGGAGATCGGTATCTTAATATATTTCATTGTGATATTTAATGATATTTTGGAAGAGATTAATACATCTTATGATGCATTGATCATCAGTATTACACATATATTTAATTTTAAATTTAAAAATAGTGAATTTTATGTATCACATGCATTTTTTGACTTTTAAAATATATCATAATTGATTTCTCAATGTCGTTACTACTTTGATACTTAGCAAAGCCAAGCCCGCCAGTCTGGGAATACTAATACTAATACTTTGTGTACACTATTTTATAAATTTATATGCACAAATTTACATTCATTTGGTCTCATTGATTTCCCATATATATATATATATATATATATATATTGGTTAAAAATCTAAAAGAGATAAGGAAAATATAACAGTGTGTAGTTAAAATAAGATATGAAAATCCCCTCATTATATATATTATTGAATGCTAACTGAGGTGTATGTCTCGCCTCATGGTTACGGTTGAAAATAATTTTGTATCTGATTATGCTTATCTGTTTTAATACAATAGAAATTTTCTTTCGGAAATGTTGCCACCACAGGCCAATAACAATAAGACCTCCAACTTCCATAGAGCGGTAGCAGAAAAAAAACAACAGATTTTGAAAAAGTGTGGGGGGGGGGAGAGTTAAAATGTAACAATAAGACAGCAGCTCCCTCTGGCGAAATGTTAACTTGTCGAATGTTTAGAGCGTTTTCAGAGAAAATTTCGTTGTTTTTGACACGAGACGTAGAATTCTTCTGAAAAATTTTATTCTTATCTAATTAAAATGCCTTAAAGTTACTGTATTCCAGGTTGCTAAATTGGAACTCTATTTAATAGAGAAGAAGCAAAAAAGAAAGGGGAAAAAACTTGAAGCACTTTTCATACTACCCTATGTAGGTGTTTGAATTTTTCATTTAATCCTTCATAAATATAAATTTTGTTATAGAATATGTCCATTTTCTTCGCGAATTGTTTATTATAAAGACTTCATATGCAAATTATGTATAAAAATAAATATTTAAGAATATTCAGA
>JAPDSC010121083.1:0-15906 GCA_026290005.1 Latrodectus geometricus | reverse complement strand
TCAGTAAATATAAATATAATAGTACACACATATGAACACGAAACGTCGTACACACATTCTTACTTCCAGCCATAAAAGTAGACATTTATATATAATATTTGATTAGGCAGCATTTTTAGATGTTAAAGAGACCATAGGTCTATCCTCAATTTAAATGTAAATAATATGTGTACAAAAATCAATGATGAGTAATATTCCAGAAAAAAAAAGACAGCCCTTTCATTTTAATTTTTTTACAATTTGCAAGAGTGTAAATTATGAAGCACATTGAACGATGAGATTTATGTTAAGAGAAATATGATTTACCAAATTTTAAAATCAATTAATTATTCCAGTTTTTAAGTAAATTCAGTTTTAGTCTAATTGAACAGTAGTTAAAATACTCCCAATTCATATACCTTATTTAATAATTCTGGAAAAGTTTTTTGCTGGCAGCATAAATAAAAATATATAAACAAATTCCAAATCACGAAAACTTTTTTTTTGTACCAATAACAAAACGTTTAATATCACTCATTCAAAAACAATTAAATGTAAATCAAATAACTTACGAATATAACATTTGAATAAAATCTGCAAAATAGCTTTGTGACAGAAACAGAAAGGATAGGAAAGTCGAAATTTTTTTTTATGTTAGTAAATAGAGAAAAGATTTGTCACAAAGCTATGCTACAGATTTTTACAATAATTTTAGGAATTTAAACTTCTTTAAAAGGGCTATTGTGCAATTAAAAATCTATTTTATTATTTAAACATTCAGGAAATGTTTTATGACATTTAAACTGTTTAGATTTAAATTATAAATTAATTTTTAAAAATAATTTATTTATGTACTTAAAATATCTTTGTTCAAGACAGTCGTTTAAAAAAAAATCACTCATTAACTAAAATGGAAACATTTATTGTTAAATGTTGTAAATCTCATCGTCCAAAATGAAATTTGATACAGTTAAGCTATATAAATTACTAAAATTAATTACATATGAAAGATTTAATAAATTTGGTAAGAAATACTTGATATGCTTATTACAATTTTAACACGTTAATCTCAGTTTGAATTAAACTTTATTATGAAACAACAATCATGTTCCATAAAGTACAAAATTTTTTGATATATAAATCCATATCATTATATAAACTTATTAATACATTTACAATAATTTTTCAAATTCATTGAGTACACAAGAAAGCTCGTTGTTTTAAAAGGAAATTTATTAAGATTTTTAAAAATGCAATGGTAATATATTAATGATTTTTATATACATGCAGAAACACGTTTATAAACAGATTAAAATAAAGATTTTTGTATAATACAATTGTGATTAACCAAGATAATATTTTAATAAATTTAATATAAACATAATAAAGTAATCTATACAAACATAACATCTTAATACTTTAAAAAAAACCAGATTAAAAAAAATCAATTATACACAATTTCATCAAGCCCACATTCATATGTTCTCCGCATATCATTAAAAATTCAATTAAATATTTTAAGCAGACATAAAAGATGTTCAATAAATAAAAATGAATTTTAAATGTATACTAAACAATTAAGCATCAAATTATCTTAAAAAAAAAAAAAGTGACTTTTAAAACAAAAATAAGAAGTTTTCAAATCCTATAAGGATTTTATTTTAATTTTACTATTATTTATCTTATTTTTTCATTTTGTGCAATTATCATCGATTAGTAGTAATTTAAGGACTAAAATACAATGTGCTCCTTCCTCATAGTATTCCAGTAAACAAGATATTTCCTATAGTACCAACAATAACTGAAAAAATTGTTACAAAATTATGTATGTGTTTGGAAGAAAAAGCATTAACAATTTTGCCAAAGGGAGTGTTTAAATATATTCCGCAAATTGAAAAAAAAATGTTGGGTATTTTATTTCTGCCATATCTTAAGATATATCTTTTAAAAATAGTTTGGCTGACAAAATTTATTCTATGTGTGAGACATCAATTACATTTAAATAATCAAATTATTGATCTCATTTTACAAAACATTCTAAATAATTTTGAAACTCATTCTATTACTAACTAGAGTAAATACATTTGCTTTGATATAATTTATATTAATAAATAATTCATTATATAATATTTAGAAAGGACTGTCATATATTATAAATTATGTGATTTTTGTTTACATCTAATTTTTTTTTTTTTTTAATTTCCTACATTAAATTATTTTACTTGAAGACTGTCAAGAGTGAAACAAGACATGAATTACGTATGAGCAAAGGTTAATAATTTTATATTCATTTGGAGTTCGAGAAAATAAAGTTCACTTATTTTAAGTATTTACAAAATTTTCAAGTTTTGCACAAATATGAGTATATAAAATATTTCATAGAAATGTCAATATTAATATAAAAACGTATTATTTATCAGCATTTAAGAACACTGTGGAAATACCATTCGTTAGTTTAAAAAAATTTTAAAACCGATTCTGAAAATGAAGTTTTTAATATAGACAGAATATTGTTCTCATAAGTTAAAATAAACCATTGTTTAATAAATTTATTTGAACCTATTTATTCTTAATAATTTATTCTCTATTATTCTCTATTTTTATTTAATCAACTTTGGAAATTGCCTCATTTTATTATTTAAAATGAGGCAATTCCCAAAGTTGATTATCTCTCAATATTCTGATATCAATAAGTATTCTTTAGAATTTCTAATTTTATAATTATTAATAAAATTATCAAAGTAAGTTTATGAGAATTATGTAATCATTTTATTTGTTAAAAGTTTAACATCTAAATAAAACAGTTTCTAGACGTATGTATAATTTACTAAACAAAATTCCTCTGAAGTTATATTAAGATTTTTACAAATATTAGATTACTGCTTAATATTTTGACAACCATAAAATGTATTCGTTTAACAAGTTCAATTATTTCTAGATTTATTAATCAAAGATAGATACATTTAGAAAGTAATAATTTCCTAAAATATACTAGATAAAATGAATTCAAATGGTAAATGATAATTTCTTTATTCCAATATCCGTTGGTATATTCAATGAGTTGTTCCCTCAACAAAAACTTCCTAGAGCTAACAAGAGTAAAATATCTATCAAACGAGTTTCAATTTGATTTTTTCCCCCTCACAGGTTAATGTTTCGCAAGAAGGCTAATTTGACAAGGGGAAAACAGTTAAAATGGATTCCAAACATTTAATATGAAAACCTGTGACAAGAATCAATGTTATTTATTACTGAACTGAATCTTAGTAGGCTAACCATTTGACAACCCCAGAGATTTTGTTTTATTACATCTTATAAAATTTCTTATATCTCAGGATTTAAAATATTTTATTCGGAAAAAAAGTAATGTTCTCCCAGCATTTCTGACACGCCTGACAGTTCTCTATTCTCACTACCTTCAAGAATCAAGAAATCTTAAAAATATAAAATAATTACAACTCACATTAAAAAATTTTCAAAATTATTTTATTAAGATTTTTATTTTAAGCGATACAAAATTATTCAATTAACGCTTCAGAAAATTGGGCAACATTAGGAATAATAAGTTGAATGCACAGAATAAAAATGTCTGCCTAAATGAGGAATTCTTTAAGCAAATCAGTCTAAATCTAGGGGTAAACAATTTATTAAAGTAAACACTGGCGATATTTGATGTAGTGTAATCAAGACCCGAGGTTGTTGAACAGCATTTTAAATAACCACAACGCAGTTCGGTTGGTTTCCCCCCCCCCGATTGGAGCTCGATGAAAGATTTTCCATATAAAGGCTAATTAAACACAGACCTTTTAAGATTCGAAGAACTAATAAAAATATCTAAAACCGATGATGGTATACAAATTTACGAACAGGTGAACCAAAGTCTAGTACGCTCACTACTCAGCTGCCAACTAGGCATATCCACCATGTACATTAACTTTAGGAAGGTTCGTGGCGTAACTTTTAAGGAAGGAAATACTGTATTAAAAAAATTGGTTAAAAAACAAGAAAGCATTAAAAACACAAGGGAAAAAAAAGGGTGTGTAGTTAAATTTAGATATTAAAATCCCCTCATTACATATACAATAAATTATACACCATAAAGTCTAAAATTTAATATCAACCTTTGGAAATAAAATCAGCCGCTCTTAAAAAAGATCCTCATAAGGTTGAGAAAGGGGCTCAATAAACCAGACAAATTTAAAATGTTATTTTCAAAAGAATTTGAAACACGAAGGTTTAAATCTTCACATATAATTATAATATGAAGAATATATAGATTCGCGTCATACGTTTCAAACAATACAAACGTGCATGATATATCTGTGAGAAAATATTTTCACTAATAATGAGCCGTATTTGTGTCGCAAGAAAAAAAAAACATCAAAAGTTATAAATAATTAAAGTAAAAACAGTATTCGTAAATATTGAAAAACCAATAAAAAATGTAAAACAATGTCCGATTGCACATCTAACTTGAAACAGCCCCAAGGTCCCATAGGTATTTGCGATAGTAGAAATTATTTCGCAACATTACCCGTCAGAAAACCTGCTGATTCTCCAGAGAACTTTAGACCCATAGCTTTAACGTGTATCGCTTGTAAGATAATGGAAAAGATGTTGCTCTCCAGACTTACTTTTCACCTTCAGGAAAACAATTTGATTCCTCACGAGCAATACGGTTTTAGGCGAGGCCATAACACTATGGACGAGGCTCTCTTTCTCAGCCAGAACATCAAGGGCGCACAGAACAAGAGTCCCACTCATCATTTCATTGCAGCTTCCCTGGACCTAACTAAGGTCTTCGAAAGGGTCTGGACCAATAAACTGCTCATTAAACTTTACAGCTCTTTCAGAATTCGGGGAAATGCTCTATCTTGGATATCTTACTTTTTACATAACAGACATATTAAAGCTAAAGCTGTCAACTCTATATCTCGCTGTTTTAAACTTTCTCAAGGGTCCCCCAGGGATTTGTTTTAAGTCCTACTTTTTTTTTAACTTGTTTTTAGCTGGTGTTAAGAACAAGATCTTTGATACCTGCAATATTGCCATCTTCGCTGATGACATTGCACTGTGGTCTTCTGGCCAAGATGTTGATTCTCTCGAACTGCATTTAAATAAGTCATTGCAATCCATTAGTGATTTTGCGGCAGACCACAAACTTCTTTTCAAAGCCTTAAAATCGGTGACTTCATTTTTTACCACTAATAGACGGTAATATAACTACCAACCTCAACTTTCCATGGGTGGAGTTCGGTTACCTGATGACAAAAGTCCCAAGTACTTGGGTTTTATGGTGAACCCAGAGTTTCTTTGTAATAAACGCATTGAATCCCTGGTGGACTAGAGTAGAAGACGTCTTAATTTTCTAAAGTATATAGCTGGCAGAGACTGGTGTGCCAGTTATGACACCCTTAGAGCAACCTATACTGCCCTTGTGAGACCCATTTTGGAATATGGTTTCCAGGTCTACTCCTGCACTTCGCCCAATAACTTCCAGAAACTCGACAAAGTCCAACTGGCTGAAGCCAGAATAATTTATGGTTTGCGTAACAGTTGCCCAAGAGACATTCTTTTATTTGAAACTAATTTGCAGCCTTTAGGAATGATAAGGGAATCGAACCTTATTAAATACTTTGCCAAATTAGCTAGCTTGGGCACTCAGAATTGGACAGCTGAACTTTTGATTAATTGGAAAAATTGCCAAAGATTAAAGGACAGCCCTTTTTCTCGAGCCCTTTTGCTTGATGTGATTAAATTCAATATTGATCCGAAATTCCTTCACATTCCTGTAAGTCCCGTTACAGGCTTGCCCAGAGTTTTCTTCCATACTGCACTTCTCTCTGAGGTTACTAAGGGCAATCATCCTCCGGAGCACTTGAGGCAATTGGCTTTGGTAATTATAAACTTAGTTCCTGCAGAGGATCTTAAGATCTATATCGAAGGTAGTGGTGATGTCCAGCACCACACCGGGAGTGGAGTTTACACTCTTTATCCTAATGAAGGCCAAGATTCAAGATCATTAAGAAACCCAGATTTTTGTTCAGTGTTTCGCAGTGAATTTTTAGCTATTTTATCAGGTCTGAAAAGTATCAGGATTGGAGCCACCTTCGGGAATATCTGGATCTTAACTGACAGTCGTAGCAGTATTCAACACCTGTGCAATTGGGAGAGAGTAACAGACCAAGCTAGTGTCGAAATCCTTCTTTTGTTAAAGGACCTGTCAGCCTCCCATGATATTTATTTCCAGTGGATACCCTCTCACGTGGGTCTACTTGGTAAAGAACGCGCTGATCAGATGGCTAAGGAGGGTACTTCCCTACCAACCTCTTCAAATCTGGGCCTCACTCAGAATTATTTTCTACCCGCAAAAGCACTGCCAATAAGGCCTGGCTTGTCTCACCAAATCCCGTTTGGTACCCCCGTAAGCGTCCCGGTGGTGCCCTTGACTTTCAGGGCACACGTGCCGACCAAGCCGTAATCAGCAGATTTGTCAGTGGGCACACTTAGGGCCTCACTTTTAGCGGGCATTCCAAACTTTTCCCAACCTGCAAAAAATGTTACTCCAACGTGGCTAGTCCTCAACATATTCTTGTTTGACTCGATTTTTCCATGGAGAAGTTTCTTGAGATACCTCTCCTTTTCCTCGATTTTTTGAAGGTATATGAACTTATGGATCTGGTGTAGCTCCGCTATTCCAGATGGGATTGGAAACAACAACATTTCGCAACATGCTAGGTTTCTATTTTGAGTTGCGAGTACAGTGGTTCTAAAGATGAGATGGTTGAGTTTGGGTTTTATAAGAAGTTTTCATTAAAATTTAATTTTTGGCGCTGTTAGTCCTTTTTGTACTTTGCGCGATAAAACCCAACCAATTAACGTGGTTGACGTCAGAAATAACATTTATGCAGTCAGGGTTTTACAATTGGAATTCCTCACTTTTTATAGAAAGTTTCGATTTTAAGTAGGGAATAGTAAGCCTAGAGATATTTGTGACAGTCGAGGGAAATGGGCAGATGGGCACTTTTTTAGAGACTCAATGAAGCTGCTAAAAATTTGTAAAAATCGGCAGAGTGTTGCTGAGTGCAGTTTGACATCTGAAAGATCAGATGATCTAGAATGTCTAAGTGATTCCGAAAATCTTGTGATATGCTCAAGAATGTTCTGATATTTTTAAACATATGGATATACTTCTATGATTTCTAGATGTGATTGCCATTGTTGCTTTGGAAATTCATTACTCTGAATGAAGGAAAAGTGTGAGAAAACTTATACGCTATAAAGCGCAGCGAAAAACAGTTAGAAATTGATAATTAATAGCGACTGTGTCTTAAAATGAACGGTAATAAGTAGAGCGTTAAATTTTTCAGTCTTAATCGTAATTTAGCGGTATTTCGAGACTAGAAAGACTCCAATTGTAAATCAGAACGGAAAATGAAAATTAGTTTGATGTATACAAAGTGAAAATAAATTAATAAATTGAATCAACGATTGTTTTAAAAATTTTATTTTCCTAACTCGCTTCTTAAATATTTCAAATGATAAAGACTTGGCACTTAAGGTTAAATTCTGGATTTACAATTAGCAAACAGTTTTCACACAATTTTATTGTATTTTTTCTTAACATAACTTTCGATAATTTAATAATTTTATTGCTTAAACAATTTATAAAATCTGTATTTCAATCACAAATTGAAGGTTAACACATTGATTAATTAAAAACAAATGAGGTGGAGATAGCATGAAAATCTCCCTTTAATTTCAAAAGAAAATATTTAATTCTGAGTTTTTTTTATTCACTTTTAAATAGACTTATAACATATGAGAAGCGAAAGAAAAAAACAGGAAAGTTGTAGAGGGCAAAACATTTTTGAAAAATTAAAATATATATAAATTTTTTTTTCAGAAATATACTGTAACGATGCTCAAGTAGAGATTTGAAGCCGAAATTATTTTCCTTCAAAAATGAAAATTTTAAAACAAACCACACGTTTCATGCTTAGCTTGAACAGTTCCTTAGTAGAATGCTACATCACTTAAAGTGCGACATTATTTTAGGTCACAAAATTAAGTCAATTATGTCTTAAAATAATTACAAACGCTGTGTAATCAAAAATTCAGAATGGTTGAAAGTGTTTAAACTTTAATCAATATATCGGCACTTGTAGAAGTCAACTTCCATTTAGAACTGTTTAATTCACACGAGTTTGTAAAAGAACGAAACTAATGTATTATAACCAAATTTTTTTTTTTTATTGCCCAAATGAACTTTTCTGTTGTGTTGAAAAATCTGTCATTTATTTTCATTAATATTTATAAAAAAATGAATGTTATTATTTAAAAATTTATTGAATGTTATTTAGGGAAGATATCCAATTTTTATCCAATGTAAGAAGAAATCTGTTACTAATTAGGTCCATTTTTGTTATACAACACTATACCTAAAGCATCTAATATACAACTAGTCTAGTTCTCTATAGTTACATTGGTTAAAGAACATAAATAATCCAGATATGAAACAGATTAATCAGTGTGTTATTAATACAACTGAAATACTAATGTAATTATTTTATTCTATTAGTTTAAATCTATATAATTACTATGCCTAATCTATGTAAATAACCAAGATTTCCTTAATATAGCATAGGATTATCAATTTCTTATTATCCAAATACCATTATAAAATATCTTAAAAAATATTCGTCTACACCTAGATTTCATTTTTAGCAACAGTTTTCTGTCTTTCATTGGATCATCATTCTTACACAGAAATATGTTGAGAATAAGCACTTCTATGATGCCCTAACCTACTTATAATTGGGACATTTTCTATCAACGTTTTTATTTTTGTCAAAGTTATAATTAAAATTGTTTTATTCTTTTGAATAACTTTTGTTAAAATCCCTTTTACATAAATTAATAAATTTTAAAATGTAACTTAAAATACTCATGAGCTGGAGAGTGAAAATTTAATTCAAACCACACTATTAGTATTTTGTATAAAAAAAGAAATTTACCGCATAAAATATAGTATATAATCATTTCTTGCTGATAGTGCAGGAGTATTCACTTTGTATAAATACCTGATTGAGGACACTTACCTATTCAAACCATATACTATTAATAATTCGCAGGCAGTACACAAACATAAAAACTTACCTCCATAAAACACAGTACTTATAACATTGCTTACCTTATATCTTAATCAGACACTCTATAATAATACTCTATACATAAATACCTGAGGCCAGTTAACGGACCTTTATTCTCAATACATGTTTTGGTCTTGAACTTCAGAAATAGATATTCATTGAGAAAAAATGATTAAGTTATTAAAGAAATCTGTTATATGTGTGTTTTCTCTCTCCAGCCATGAGATACTTTAAGAAATAAAATTTTCTGATGCTATTTACAAAGTGGATGCTTATGCAAAAAGTTTTTCAACAAAATCATGAAAAATAATCGTGTTGTTTAAAATTTTACTACCACTAAATTATTTCTAATGACATTCAAATTCATAAGTAAAATGGACTAAGAAAAATCACTTTTCCACTTGCCCACAGAACAAATCACATTTAACAAAAATTTATAAAACCAAAGGATATAAAGTATATAAGAATGCTTTCCCCGCTTGAGATAGTGACTTATTGAAAAAAAGATTTCATAGGGGGAGGGGGAGAAGAAATTTCAAAAGTAACTTAAAGTGTACTAAAGAACTTCTCAACTAAAAATATTTTTATTCAAAGAAAACAAAGCATCATTTTCAGTGATATTAAGTTATAAATTAAAACTACTTTTAAATACATGTTTGATATTCGTATATAATTTTTTTTTCTCATTACAAATGCTTTCTTTTTTTTTTTTTTTTTTTTTTTTATTTAACATCTTATTTGAAGTTTTCATTTACAACAGCTCTTTTATACCCAGTAAAAATTTCCAAAATCATTCTACAGAGTTTAACATTCTCAAAAAATAAATATGCAACCAAATACTATGAAATGTCATTTTCGATTCTAACAAATTCAAATATTTTACACAATGACTACTGTTTAATATGAAGTATGTAGCCTGAATGCGTTAATACCAATATTATGAATATCTGAGGTGGTTTCAGTTATATCTAGAAACTCGAGTTTATATACACACACACACGTTGTATGTTATAAGGGAAAATTGTATAAAGACTATTAAATTAACCGAAAAAATATTTTTCAAGTAATTATCGCATGATAACTAGCAGCTCATACAATATTTGTTTTTTTTTTTTTCCAACTTTGTTTTATCTGTCATTGTTTTAGGAAATCAAAGCTTTGTTTCATGAAAAAAACAATCCTACATTGATACAAATATAAATTCAATGTAAAGCATTGTTTAAACATAGCTCCAATGAAGTAAAAATAGTAATTCTTAAAAAAACAAAGTATGAATGTAACAATATTCTTAAAAAATAATTTTACTTTTTTAAATATTTAATTAATTTTAGCATAAGAAAAAACTATTTTTATCTGAACTTAAAATTAATTTAATTAAAGCTCTTGCAATAATTTTACAGGAAATTGCTATCTTAAAAAAAAACTGTGCCATTGACATAGCATGTACTACTTTTTATCTTAAAAATGTGAAGTTTTTTTTTGTCATTTGAAGTAGTTAATTAAAAACATGGAAGAAAAAGGAACTTTTTTTAAACAATTGCTTAATTAAATTTAAACAATCGTTTAATTTGTTTAAGCAATAAAATTAAATTATCGAAAGTTATGTCAAGAAAAAATACAATAAAATTGTGTGAAAACTGTTTGCTCATTGTAAATCCAGATTTTAATCTTAAATGCCAAGTCTTTTCTATCATTTGAAATATTTAAGAAGCAAGTTAGGAAAATTTTTAAAAGAATCGTTGATTCAATTTATTAATTTAATTGCACTTTGTAAACAAACTAATTTTCATTTTCCGTTCCAATTTACTGTTGGAGTCTTTCTAGTCTCGAAATACCGCTAAATTACGATTAAGACTGAAAACTTTAACGCTCTTACTACCGTTCATTTTAAGACACATTCGCTTTTAATTATCAATTTCTAACTGTTTTTCACTGAGCTTTATAGCGTATACGTTTTTTCACACTTTTCCTTCATTCAGACTAATGAGTTTCCAAAGCAACAATGGCAATGACATCTAAAAATCATAGAAGTATATCCATATGTTTAAAAATATCAGAACATTCTTGAGCATATCACAAGATTTTCGGAATCACTTAGACATTCTAGATCAGTCTGATCTTTCAGATGTCAAACTGCACTCAGCAACACTCTGCCGATTTTTACATTTTTTAGCAGCTTCATTGAGTCTCTAAAAAAAGTGCCCATCGGCCCATTTCCCTCGACTGTCACAAATATCTCTAGGCTTACTATTCCCTACTTAAAATCGAAACTTTCTATAAAAAGTGAGGAATTCCAATTGTAAAGCCCTGACTGCATAGATGTTATTTCTGATGTCAAACACGTTAATTGGTTGGGTTTTATCGCGCAAAGTACAAAAAGGACTAACAGCGCCAAAAATTAAATTTTAATGAAAACTTCTTATAAAACCCAAACTCAACATCAGACAGAAACAGTTGTCAGTCATAAACTGTTTTCAAAAACTTAACCAAAATTCTGGGAGTTATCAGATGACTGCGAGAATTTTTGTTATCACTTAACCATTAAGAATTATGGCCGTTAAAGTCACCAAGTAACAGAAATAGTGTATGCAGCTGATCCACTAATGCAAGGAGTTCCTCTCTGCAGATGACATCATGTGGTGTCAAACACACTACAGACTAATTTGTTCAAAGTTTTGAGTGAATTCTTACAACTGCAGTCTGTAGAGTAGTGACTAATGGTAGGACAGTGCTGGGAAAGATGTTTATGGATGTTAATATACAAACACCAGACACTACCATCGTCTCCACAGTATTTTCTAAAGCACTTAAATTCACGTATTTTAAAATTATTGGTAGACCTCAGGAAAGTTTACTGAAGTGCTAAACGCATGGGATTATGTGCTGAAATTAGAGACTTTATATCATCAAGATATGAAAGCAAACCAATTCGGTTTTAACAAATAAAGGAAGTTTTTTTTTATACTAAAAAACTCCTTTTTCGGAGCTTGAAGGCGGGTCTTTTGTCATATCCCCAAACAACATATCATCGTCCGAGAGATACAAGGAAAACCGAGTCAGTCTCCAAGCAAGAGAAAGCATTATGTGTGGAGACGGGTGATTTGCTTTTTTGCATCTTTAGATTTTTAATTTTAAAGCTTTCTCTTTTTTAGTTTTGCAAAAGGAGCTTTTTTATGAAAGGTAGGAGATTTTTTGAATTTTGGTTTTTCTGTTATATTGGAGGGGGAAGAGAGAATTCTGCTTAAATGCTGATCGTCTTGATTTTCTGGAAGCTGCGGCATAACTCACTCCTGATTGAAGAGTGCGAGAAGTGACCAATCGTCTCACCTCAGGATATGAATTTATTTTTTATCGTGCCCGTCTCCTTTTCCAGCGAATACAGAGGACAGCTTCGAGAGTAGGAGAGATATTCACCACACACACACACACACACACACATGGACACAGGGGATGCAGACCAGCTGCACCTGTGCAAATAAGTCAACTTTACAACTTTCTACTTTGTCAATCAATTTATATTACTGCTGTCTCACAGTAAAGTTTTCACAATACTTCCCCCCCCCCAACACAATACAGGAAGCAGTTCAATGGGCCCCATCACCAGAGTTTTTAATAATATCTTTCACTGAGCTCTCTGTGTACCCATAGAACCATTTGTCAAGAGGATATCTACAATGTATAAAAGCTAAGTACTTTTTTAATGTGTAAAAAAAACAATAAAGAAAAAAAAAACACAACTATGCTTTTGGTATATACTTTTTTTACTGTCCAAAAATTTTATCTGATAGCATTTTTTTTTCTTAGTCTACTATTTGTTACACATGTAGTGCTTTAAATTTAGATTTGAGTTTTATTTTTTGCGACATAGCTCACAATGAAAATTTCCCCAAAGAATGGCAATTTGCACGGGGGATAAAGTAATGGTAAACTGTAATATACATGGTTTTTAAAGTTAAAAAACCATCTACTACATTCTAGAAGATCATAAACACGAAATTTCGTTCCAATATTAAAAACATCGTGGAATATTCTCTAGCAGGGACAGCGCGTTCGTGAGCTTTCCACAACATTCACACAACCTCTGCGATCTGGTTTTCTAAAATATTCAACAACGTTTTTTTTGTAATAAGTTTACTGCAACTTCACGGACTTTCATTGAAATTTCAATTCATTTTTGTCACAATTGTTTCTATTTTGTTTCTGAAATTTATAAAATTTCTAACTTTTTATTTAAATATTAGCAGAAAATGTTTGTTGTCGTTCAAAGAATTAATTTTCTTTTATTTCAGTAATTTTCATTAAAATAAACATTTTCAAATATAATTGGTTTTAAATATTCTAATGTATTTAAAGTGAAGCTTTTCCTAGTTCTGGAAATATTGAAATATTTCAGGAAGTATGTATCATGGTTAGATAATACCAAGATATATTTCAATATCTCTCTTTAAAAATGAAAGCATTACTTTAAATTTGAAGTAAATTTTAAGTCCAAAAAAATCAAGAGGTTTTAAAATTATTTCAATTTAAGGAAATATATATTTAGTTTTCAAATTCATGTTATAGATGCAAACATTTCAACAGAAATTTACACTAACATTATAGGGACACTGTTTTTCAAATAATTTAATATATAAAAAGGAAAAACTAAATGAATTTTAAATATTTTAGAACATACGTTGCGGGCCTTTTTGCATTGGAAAATTGGCAGCATTTTTCTTTTGTAAAAGATATAGTAATCAATAACCAGAAGGAAATTTAATGAATAAGTAACCATCGCAATTCATTTCAGTTAATAATCCAAAAGTAAGTTCTAAAAAGCTATGCTTTGGATTGTTTGTCATTCATATTTTACCATGAAGGCCAATTTGAAACACGTTTTATGTGGTTTTTGAACAACCACTAACATCATTGTAAAATTTGTTTTTTGCGACATACTGAATGTCCAGAGCTCTAAACATTTAGCTGTGTTTATATTAGTGTTTCCCATTTAAAATTGAAAAATTTATTAAAAGGTCGCTTTAATTTCATTCAAAGATATAAAAAAGAAAATTTCTTCATGTCATTTTTTGTCATAGGTATTTAGAGAGCTTAATTTACATCTGTATCTCAACAAAATATGTCCTTTTAATCTAGAATATCCCTTTTGGAAAAGTTTGGTATATTACGCTTTAAGAAAATTCTCAGTACGCGTATAAATAAATTGCAACTTTCCCAACAATTTTTGCCCAAAATATCACCAATTATAATTGCTAAAATTTAAATCTTCATTGTTTCCATAATTTTTTTTGTTTGCCACTCAATGACTTTTTTGTGAACACGAATGTTAAGACCTAATAGTTTTTATAATCGTACAAAACTATAAATTAACGAGAATTTTAATAGTAGAAAATGTCTTATTCTTCAACATACTTTACTATTTCAACTATAATAGCAATCAATTATTACGTGAATGACTTTTTAAATTAAGCATTACACTTATATATTTCTCGGTATTACTTTCATTGTACATCACTGCTTAAAAGACAAGAAATTTGAAATGATTTAAAGATGCTAACATTTAACTTTTTCAACAAGTTTCAAACAAAAAATAAAAATATTACAACTTATTTTTTTAAATTCACATTTGAATAAAATGATTACAATTTTATTGATAAAATACTATGAGATTCATGGTTGTCAAAATAAAAAGTTAATAATCTCTCATTATCTTCACATTTTAAAGAGTTAATTTAAAATAAAATATGAGTGTTTGGTAACAATACATGAAACAATTCTTTAAGGAATATATTAAATCAAAGTTTTTAGATCATGCATGAAGCACTTAAAATTTGATAAGAGCATGAATTAAAATATAGGAAACATCCATAAAAGTTAAATTTTAACCGAAATATTAAGATTCAGACTTCAATAAAATATTAGTTTGCTATTTGAAATTTTTTTTTATTTTAAAACTGAAACAGAAGTATACTTCTTCAACTTAATAACTCAATTTTATTTAAGAATTTTTGAACAATTTTATTTAAGAATTTAAATACATTTTAATTTAAATTCCAGTTAATAGTTTATTTCAAAAAAAATCTTATAATGCCGTTTGAGTGAGAATTTAAATATGAAATGAAATTAAGAAATATTAATTGTAATTCACGCCGATTTTATTTAAATATGATTTAATGTAACCTTATAATACTTAAATACATTATCCTACATAAATTCAGACAAGTTTCACCTTTCTAACACACTTAATAGTTTTGATTGCTCAGATTACTAATTTTTTTTTTAGCAGCAATTTGAATTCAACAAATATTTGGGTCAAAATATGGTCTTTTGGTATATTAGTGCAAATAAGAATTTTTTTTATACATAAGCTACTTTATCTTATCGGCTATTCCACAAGTATAGTTACAATGACTTAATTTCTGTTTTCATTTAGTACAACTGACAGCCAACCCTTGCTCATACATAGATTAAAATTTTAAAAATGAAGGGAATATATCAAAGCAAAATTTTTTTTTTTAAACTAGTTTTTACAGACTCATTAAAAACCATTTGAGGATATGTTATGGTAAATTTTATAATAGTGTCTTATGTTAATTTAACGAGTCAAGATCAATTTGATATGAATTTATACAATGCATTTATGAATTTAATGATGAATCAATATATTTTGTATATTGGTAAACGATGCCAAAAAATTGGTACAGCTTATTCCTGATGAAAAGTTTCGCTGCTTGGTGAATATAGATAATTTACGCTTTTTCAATTATCTGTTCCAAAT
>JAPDSC010121055.1:0-14216 GCA_026290005.1 Latrodectus geometricus | reverse complement strand
AAAAAAGCAAAAGAGTGACTTAACTTTTAAAACATATAAATATAAACCAATTAAAAAATATTTATAAATGTTTGCAGTCTGATACATTAAAACATTTATTATTTCAAATCAGAACTATGCTTTATTATAATGAAGATAATATTTAGAAAAGTGTTTTCGAGTATAACAGTTCTGAGACAAACAATTTTGCAAGAAAGAAAAAGTGCAAGGCGAATGATAAAAATCGTAAAACTATGTAAATATAAAAGTATCAATTTGTATAAGATAATGCTACAAAGCTTAAAATCATCAAAACACTTCATGGCAAATAAGAATTCGAAACAATGTGCTCTGTATATAACTCATTTTTCTTTTCTATTCACTAAGCCAATAAAGTTATCTATTAAATGTAAAGGTCAGAGAGTCGCGCGTTTTAAAGTATTTTATCAATAACTTAAGTTTCAGAGATTTTATTTTAAATTATTCTAAATGAGAAAAAAATATGAAAACATTTAAATCTTTAGGCAAGGTTTAGGTACTATTATTTTATGATTATTCATCTTTTTTCATTTTGTGCAATTATCATTGATTAGTAGTAATTCAAGGACTGAAATACAATGTGCTTCTTCCTCATAGTATTCTAGTTAGCAAGATATTTCCTATAGTATCAAAAATAACTGAAAAAATAGTTACAAAATTATGTATGTTTGGAAGAAAAAGCTAACAATTTTGCCAAAGACAGGTTTTAAAAATATTCCGCATATTGAAAAAGGGTATTATGTAGGGTATTTTATTTCTGCCATATCTTAAGATCTCATATATCTTATAAAAGTACTTTGGCTGACAAAATTTATTCAATGTGTGAGACATCAATTACTTTTAAATAATCAAATTATTATTGATACTATTTTACAAATCATTCTAAAGGGTTTTGAAACTCATTCTGTTTACTAAGTTGAGTACAGACAGTTGCTTTGATATATTTTATATTAATAAATAATTCATTATATAATGTTTAGAAAGGAATTTTTCATACATTATAAATATGCGATATTTTTTGTTAGCATTTTTTCTTAAAATTCTGACATTTAATTATTTTACTTGAAGACTGTCAAGAGTGAAACACGACATGAATTACGTATGAGCAAAGGTTAATTTTATAATCAATTGGAGTTCGAGAAAATAAAATTTAAATATTTTAAGTATTTACAAAATTTTCAAGTTTGGCTCAAATATGAGTACACAAAATATTAAATACAACTGTCAATATTTATATAAAAACTTATTATTTATCAGCATTTAAGAACACTGGGGAAATACTATTCGTTAGTTTAAAAAATTTTAAAACCCATTTTGAAAATTAAGTTTTTATTATCGGCATTGTTTTTTCAAGTTAAAATACACCATTTTTTAACAACAAATATATCTGAACCCCTATATATTCTTAATAATTTATTCTCTATAATGAAAATGAGATATAATTCCTAAACTTGATTTCCTTTCAATCTTCTGATATCAATAAGTATTTTTTTGAATTTCCAATTTTATAATTATTAATAAAATTATCAAAGTAATAGTTAATAAGAATTATTTTATTATTTTATTTGTGAAAAGTTTAACATCTAATTAATAGTTTTATAATTTACTAAACAAAATTCCTCTGAAATTATATTAAAATTTTTACCAATATTAAATTACTGTTTAATATTTTGACAACCATAAAATGTATTTGTTTACTAAGTCCAATTATTTCTAGATTTATCAATCAAAGATAAATGATACATTTCATTCTCGTTCCTAACCTTCAAGTTGAAAGACGTGTTTTTTTGGTGCTCCTTAAAGTGCGTAACGTTGTGATTTTTTGCTAGTGTCTCGTGCTCTCGCTGTCCGCTGTATGGATGCGGACGGCGACTTCGCCGGCACTCGGCGGGAGGATGTCGGACCGACGTCGCCGATCGCTGGTGCCAATTGTGATATAACCATTACCTATGTGGATTGTAATTCTTACGTCTCTAGTAATGTGATTCCCCATGTGCCAACCAACGTTTCTAACATGGATACTTCAGAACAAAGTGTTCAGTTGAATTGCGATAGTGTGTGTGTGCCACGTATATCAATCATGAGCAATGTTAGCTCCCTGGATTTAGTAGTTCCTAAAGGCTCTTTTCAGGATCTATTAGTGATCTATCTATTAGTGAAAGTGCAGAACCAACTATCTATTAGTGAAAGTGCTAAACCAACTACCTCAGCTATGACAAACTTGCAAAACAATGAGAATTATATGTCTGTGATCAGGCAATATGTGCCTAAGCTCGATGATTACCTGGCTATTGACCCAGGAATTCCGATCACAAAAATCGAGCGTTGTGATCTCCTAAGGAAGCTTCACGGAAACAGCGAACTTTTGGCGATTTTGGCGTCGACCCAAAAACCATTCATGAACATGTTGGAAATGGGCGACCCAAATTATCATCTTAACCATGTATGGAAACACCATAATTATCTATACCAGCAGGCGTTCAACACAAGTCAACAATTAAAAAGTAAGTACTCCCAGATGGGTTTTTGTTTAATTTCCAACTGTGACTTGCATGGTGATTCTGACAAATTGTTTAATCCTAAAAGTTCTAGTGTTGAACTATCTAGTAATGTAAATGGTAATTTGAATACTATGAATATTGATTTGACTGTTGTGAATAATAGTTTAACTAAAATTTCTAGTAATGTAAATAATATGTATAAAAATAAAAAGACTTCTAATAAATGTAATACTAGTTCTAAGGGTAAGCAAAAATTGTCAAATTATGTTAACTTTAAAGACATCTACTCTAGAACTAAGAAAAATATTAAAAACAAAACTATTAATTCATCCTCAGATTCAGATGATATTGATAAGGCTTAAATAATAACTGAGCTGTACAAATTGCTGATAATAATGATAAACTGTATTGTAATGTAAATAATTCTTTACATAATGATTCTGTATATGAAAATATTGATGCCAACCCCATATCTATAAGTGTAAATTCTGTTGCTGCAAATACTAACTCTGTTGTAAATAACCCTAAACTACCTAAGAATTTAAAGTCACGTAACACAACTTCCACTAATGCCGGAAACATAGTTGACATTGTTTCAATCCCCAGTACCAGTTCGGGTAATGGAATAGCAGTGAATACCCCTTCGGCAAACAAAAGAGGAAAAATTTTGGGTGATGAAGGGTTCATTAAACGCAAACGAACTGCCCCAGCCATGAAAATTCAACCAGCTCCCGCAGTTAATGTTGACAACAAATTCACAGCACTAAAGAAAAATATCCTTGAAACTAACACCACTCCTGAGACAAAAAGCATTAAAACTCCGCCCATACTAATTAAATTTGACTATAAATTCAACAAACTAACTGCCAACCTAAAAACAAAATTCGACAACAAACTCACTGCCAAATTGAGTGGTGAGTTCTTGAGAGTGTTCCCATTATCTCCTGAAGCGCATAGAAACATCACTCGTTATCTTACTGAAAATGGCATTGAGTGTCTAATAATTAAAAACAAAATTGAAAAACCAATTAAAGCTGTTATTAAAGGTATTTCTCCAACTACCCCCGCTGAACTACTAAAATCAGAACTAGAGGAAAGAGGGTTTGAAGTCATTAGTGTAACTGTCATGCGCAGACCGCATAAATATGAACCCATAGCCTGTTTTCTCGTTACCATCAATTCCAATGAAATCGCTCCGCATATTTTCGAAACCACAGAACTACTAAACATTATGGTCAAAACTGAAAAGTATGTTAATACCAAACCCATTCAGTGCTTCAACTGCCAGGGCTTTGGCCACAATTCATCGATATGCTTTCTCAAGCCGAAATGTGGGCAAAAACACATGTCAAGGGAATGTCCCCATAAACATCTGGACACACCGAAATGTTGTAATTGTGGCCAAAACCATACAGCTTCGTATGGCGGTTGCCCCAAAAACCCTGCAAACAAAAACAAGAATAAAACAGGCAACACTGCACCCCTTCCAACAGTCCCCCAATCTAGAAATGTAAAAAGTGACTTTTCATACGCAGTCTCAGGTAAAACCTCATCCTCATGCCCCTCTGCTGACAACGTAACAAATCTTGCTGAGCTCTTTAGTCTAGACAATATACAAAATATTATAAAACTAATTAAAGAAATAAACTTAATATTTAAAGCATTCCCTGCATTGTTAGGTGCTCTCCTGGAGAGTGCTCAACACCCAACTGAAAAATTGCATATTTCATTTAAAGCCCTAAGCGTGAATGACAACCCCAGCCATGAATAGGAAAACCATCCATCACCTGAAACTGATGAGCTGGTGGTCCAACGCCATAATTAATAAAACTACTGAACTCAGACAATTTATTAATGATAATAATCCAGACATAATCCTGTTGCAGGAGGGCGCATCTGACAAATCAGATGCAATTTAAAATATCGAATTGCATAATCTACAGAAATGATCACAGGAATAAACAAGGAGGAACAGCTGTGCTGATAAAAGCCAGCATCAATCATTCCCATATCCCCACCCCCAAACTCTACTTTGGACAAGCCACGATCGTCATGCTCCACCAACCAAACAATGGCAACACTGCAGTTGTCTCACTGTACCTCCCTCCACATAAAAGTAATCTGGTCAATCTTGACCTGGAAAATCTAACATCAATAACTTATAAAATGATCATAGGTGGCGATTTAAATGCCAAACATAGGAACTGTGCGTATGACAATGATCACGGACGCACCTTAAGAACATTTATTGACAACACCGATTTCACTCTCCATATCCCCAACAAACTCACCCACTATGGTTCCATTAATGGAAGCTTCATTGACTTGTTAGTGTCCAGAGGTATTCCCTCTCCTTCAAATATCATTACCGCGGAGGAACTGCCATCGGATCATTATCCGTTCCTGGCCACTTACGGAAACCAAGTCATTACCGAGTCCACAGCTATGCCCAGGAAAACCAACTGGAAAAATTTTAGACAACACATAATTAACAATATACCCTTTCTGCCTTCACCCCTACCTCCAATAGCAATATCTTAAAACATAAAGTTAATCATCCAGCAAGTACCATCCACTTTGCAATCAATGAATCTGAAATTAAAAGCAAAACCGCTAACACTTCCTACCTCCCTGACTCATTCTCTAAACTAATTAAAGAACGCAACAGACTTCAAATTCTACAATAGATACAAAATTCCAGCAATAAAAACTCAGATAAATAAAATTAAAAAACTTATCACCAGGCAAATTGCTGAACACAACCACCGTTCCTGGAACGATTATATTATTAATATCAATGTGGAAGACGGCTCATTTTGGCGAGCTGCCAACAGGTTCCAAAATAAAGATCAAACTATGCCACCGCTCGCAGATGGTCCAAAACCTATCACCTCGAACAAGGAGAAAGGTGAAGTCCTAGCCTTTGCATTCGAACTTCAGTTCTGAACCAACGACTCTGCTAACCCTGCTATTGACCGTATAATTCACCAATCGATCATTAACTACTTTGGTTCCCCCGCAACAAGTACCCACGCCTCCCACCCCCAGCTAATTTCAGCTGCAGAGGTTGAAAAAGTTATTATGCAACTCAAACCAAAGAAAAGCCCCGGAATTGATAACATCTCAAACAAACACATGAAGCAACTTCCGGTCATTGCAGTTTGCCTTTTAGCAGACATAATTAATGATATAGTTAGACTAGGTCATTTCCCACAAAGCTGGAAGAAAGCAACAGTAGTTCCGATCAGAAAGCCGGGTAAAAATCCTAAAATACCTACAAACTACAGGCCCATCTCTCTGTTCCCTACCATGGGAAAAATAGTAGAGAAATTCATCTTAAAACAATTATTAGAATACGAAGAATTTAACTCAATTATCATTCCCTATCAGTTTGGGTTCAGGAAACAACTATCGACAGTGCATCAATTGCTAAGAGTAGTAGAGGAAATTTCAAAAAATATTGCTGTCAAAAACTCCACTGGCGGAGTATTCCTAGATATCGAAAAGGCTTTTGATAAGGTGTGGCACGAAGGCCTTATTTATAAAATGAATAAGTATAACTTCCCCCCGCACCTAATCAGGCTCATTCGAAACTACCTATCTAATAGAACATTTGCGGTCAGGATAAATTCCACCCATTCATCAGAAAGGCCCATTTTTGCAGGCGTCTCCCAAATATCACTGCTGGGTCCCTTTTTATTTAATCTGTACATTAATGATATTCCTCAAGACCCACGAATCATGCTCTGCCTCTTCGCAGATGACACTGCCGTTCTTGCTTCCGGACCTAAACATCAAGTCATAAGAGATACACCAAATGAACATCTTAATGAAATAAACAAATGGATTAAAATTTGGAGAATTAAAATAAACGTGGCTAAAACCCAGGCAATTCTCTTCAGTAAAAAATTGCGAATAAATTGCCGTAACATCCAAATTGCAGGTGAAAAGATTAAATGGAAAACTGACATCACATATCTGGGAGTCAAACTCGATAAAAGACCGACTTGGAAGCTACATATTACAGATATCAGAAACAAATTCATTGGAGCTACAAAAACCTTTTTCCCACTTATAGCCTGGAACTCGAAATTGTCCCTTAGTAATAAGCTCCTGATCTACAAGTCTTACCTCAGACCGATAATAACTTACGCAGCACCGATCTGGGATGGAGCATGTATGACGAACTTATCCATCATCGAACGCAAGCAGAATAAATTACTCAGGCTTATTTCAAAATCCGAGCCCTACTTCAGGAATCAACTCATTCATAAAAATTTAGGGATGCTCACTCTAATAAATTTCATCAAGCATCTTTCATTCAGTTTTTACAATAAACTCTATAACATTAATTCTGAAATTCAAAAAATTGATAACTATAATCTATATGAATTAATACATTTTCACAGACCCAGAGCCGTCCTCAGGATCACCCCCACAGCTGAATAATTATCTCTCTTCCCAAACCCTAATTTCACAGCGATAGCCCCTCTTTCTCCCGTTTGTTTACAAACATTTGTTTATATCCAGGAGTGGGTGGGGCTCTCGTCTCCTGCGCCGATTGTTAGAACCGCTAAAATGTTTTCTTAACTGCAACGGGCATTTTGCCCAAACATTTAGGTTAATTACTTTATTTGCAATAAATTTGGGACTGCTCTTCTATTTCCTTTGATTTTGTATATATTTTATCATTTATTTTGTATATATCTCAGTGTCTTAATTTCTGGTAACTACCTCCTATAACTACTTATGAGTCACTATGCAAGCACTCAATATGGGAGTAGTTATTCTTTTATTCATCGTCGTAACCATGCATAGATCTTTAAGTGTAATTTTAGGTTATACCCTTGTTATTAAAAGAGGTCAACGGCTCCCGCTGGACACCTCGTCACCACATCTTCGACCAACGAAATGATACATTTAGAGATTAATAATTTCTTAAAGTATACTAGATAAAATGAACTCAAATGGTAAATGATAATTTCTTTACTCCAATATCAGTTAGTATATTCAATGAGTTGTTCCCCAACAAAAACTCCCGAGAGTTAACAAGAGTGAAATATCTATCAAGTGAGTTGCGATTTGATTTTTTTCCCCTCACAGGTTAATAATTCGCAAGTTATTTATTGTTGTACTGAAGCTTAGTAGGCTAACTATTTGAAAACCCCAACTAGAGATTTTATTTTATTGCATCTTATAAATCTTATAAAATTTCCGGCATTTCAGGATTTAAAATATTTTTATAGGAGAAAGGGAGAGTGTAATGTTCTCCCAGCATTCCCGACACGCTTGACATTTCTCTACTATTTCCACAGCCTTCAAGAATCAAGGTATCTTAGAGATATAAAATAATTACAGCACGCATTAAAAAATCTTTCAAAACTAATCTATTAAGTTTTTTTATTTTACGTGATACAAAATTATTCACTTAACCGTTTGAGTGCTGAAGAGTTTTCTTATATATAAACATAACAAGCGAAGTGCGATAGCGCTTCGCCGCACTCAAACGATTAATGTTTCAGAAAATTATGCAACATTAGGAATAATGAGTTGAATGCATAGAATAAAAACTTCTGCTTAAATGAGATACTCTAAGCAAATCATTCCAAATCCTATGGGTAAAGAATTTATTAAAATGAAGAGTGGGGATATTTGATGCTGTGTAATCAAGACCTGAAGTTGTTGAACAGCATTTTAAATAACCACAACGCAGTTCGGCTTCTTTTTTTTGCGCTCATGAAAATGTTTGCATATTAAGGCTAATTAAACCCAGACCTTCTACGATTCGATGAACTACTAAAAATATCTAAAATCGATGATGGTATTCAAATTTACGAACAGACAGTCTAGTATGCTTGCTATTCAGATGCCAACTAGTCATATCCACCATGTATATAAATTTCAATAAGTTTTATGACGTAATTTCTAAGGAAAGAAATGCTGCGTTAAAATTTGGTTAAAAAAGATTAGTGAATAAAAATCTAAACAGCATTAAAAATATAACGTTCGTGTTTAGTTAAAATTAGATATTAAAATCCCCTCCCTATATGTATATAAACAATAAATTATATACCATAAAGTCAAATTTAGTAACAAACATTGGGAATAAACTTTATAAAATCAACCACTCTTAAAAAAGATCCTCGTGAGGTTGAGAAAGGGGCTCAATAAACCAGACAAATTTGAAATGTTTTTAAAAGAATCTGAAACACGAGGAAGGTTAAAAACCTTTACATGTAATTATAATATGAAGAGTATATAGATTCGTCATACGTTTCACACAATATAAACGTGCATAATATACCTGTGAGAGGATATTTTCACAAATAATGAGCGATATTGATGTGTCGCAAGACAAAAAAAACATCAAAACTTATAAATAATTAAAGTCTATATAGTGTTCATAAAATTTTGAAAAACTAATAAAAAATGTAAAACAATGTCTGATTGCACATATAACTTCAAACAACAGCCCCTGTGTCCCATAGGTATTTGCGATAGTAGGAATAATTATTTCGCAAAAAATACTAGGTTTGAATTTTGAGTTGCGAGTACAGTGGTCCTAAAGATACTTGTGACAGTTGAGGGAAATAGGCCGATGGGCACTTTTATAGAGTCCATGAAGTTGCTAAAAATGATTTGAAAAAATCGTAAGTGATATTGAATGCAGTTTGACATCTGGAAGGCCAGACTGATCTAGAATGTCTAAGTAATTCTGAAAATCTTGTGATAAGCTCAAGAATGTTCTATGATATTTTGGAACATTCAAAAGAAATACTAGGTGAATGATCTTCAACTACACATCAAGATTGTTCTGTACAACAGAAAAATGTTCAAGACGTTAGAGGATGTACTTGAATTTACTAAGAAAATCATCTTTGTTTTGGAGGGGGATGTTTTTATTGCAGCATAGATAATAGCATCTGGGAATCATGAAAGATTCACTTCTATGATTTCCAGATGTGATTGTCATTATTTCTTTGGAAATTCATTAGCCTGAATGAAGGAACAGTGTAAAACAACGTATAGGCTATAAAGTTCAGTGAAAAATGTTAAAAAATTGATTACTAAAAGCGAATGTCTTAGAATGAACGGTAATAAATAGAGCGCATGTTAAAATTTTCAGTCTCATTACTAATTTAGCGGCATTTCGAGTAGAAAGACTCCAATAGTAAATCTTGAACATAAAATGAAATTTAGTTTGATGCGTACAAAGTGAAAACAAAATTAATAAATTGAATCGACGATTGTCTTAAAAATTTTATTTTCCTAACTTGCTTCTTAATATTTTAAATGATAGAAAAGACTTTGCACTTAAGATTAAAATCTGGATTTACAATTGGCAAACAATTTTCACACAATGATATTGTATCTTTTCTTGGCAGAACTTTCGATAAATTGCTTAAGCAATAAAATTATTAAATTATAAAATCTGCATTTTAATCACAAATTGAAAGTAAAATTGATTAATTAAAAATAAATGTGTGGTGTAGATCGCATGAAAATCTCTCTTTAATTTCAAAAGAAAACATTGAAAATTCTGGGTTATTTTTATTCACTTTTAAATAGATTTATAATATGAGAAGCGAAATAAAAAAACAGGAAAGAAAGTTGTAGAGAGTATGCTTTTTTTTTTTTTTCAACAATATGCAGTAATGATGCTCAAGAAGTAGAGATTTTATGCCGAAATTACTTTTCTTCAAAAATGAAAATTTGAAAACAAACCACAGGTTTCCTGCTTAGCTTGAACAGTTCCTTAATAGAATGCTACAACACTTATCGTGTGACATAATTTATTGTAAGTCACAAATTTGCGACAATTATGTCTTAAAATAATAACAAACGCTCTGTAATCAAGAATTTGGAATGGTTGAAAGAGTTTAAACTTATATATCAATATATCGGTGCATTGATAAGTCAACCTTCATTTCGAACTGTTTAATTCACATGAGTTCGTAAAAGCGAAACTACTGTATTAAAACCCAATTGTTTATTGCACAAATTAATATTTCTGTTTTGTTGAAAAACCCACTGTCATTTATTTTCATTAATATTTATAAAAGATGACGATGTTACACTGTTGGGGATGATATTTTTAAATGTATTATTTTAGATAAAAAAATTAAAATTTTAAAATAAAAATTTTAATTCTTTTATCTACCTAAATAAAATTAAAATTTAATGTTATTTAGGGAAAATACCCAATAATTTTTAATCCAATGTAAGGAGAAATCTGTTACTAATAGGGTTTTTTTTTTTTTTTGTTATAAAACACTATACCTAATTGTTGTTGTTGTTGGTTGGGTTTTGTGGCGCAAGGTCCAAAATAGGACAAGCTGCGCCAAAAAATAAGCTTTAAAGAGAATATATAAGTTTTAAAGAAAACCCAAACTCAACATTAAAAGTTTAAAACACAAAAATAAATGTATAAATTTACATTAAAATCTAGGAAAATATAAGTAAATAGAAATAAAATTAACATTAATACAATTTAAATAAAAGCAAGGAAACCAATTTCCCTTAAAAAGGCAAAAAGGTTTCGGTGGGGTGACTCCCCCACTAAATCATTCAGAGTTAAAAGGTCAGTTGTAAAATATTTAAAACGGTAAACGTTAAAATCAGGACATGAAATTAAAATATGATAAACAGAGTATGGTACATCACACGTTTCACACCAGGGATTTAATTCACTTAGAAATAGATGTTTATGTGTGAAACGTGTGTGTCCGATACGAAGGCGAGTTAATCTAACATCTGCTCTTCGTAACGGTAAAACTGACGATGGAATGAAAGATGGGAATATGGCACACAATTTATTAGAGACCTGCATACTCCATAACTCCTGCCAGAGAGATTTAACAAATGTTTTAACAACCCTTCTCACATCGAAAAGAGGGACAGATGAATGGAGTGAGGACGATGCAGCTTTAGCAACTGCATCTGCCTTTTCATTTCCCTCTAGACCTACATGACCTGGGATCCAACAGAAAATGATGTCATAACCCTCGCCAGCAAGGGAATCCAATGCTCCGAAAATCTTGGACACAACTGGATGACAATTGTTATAGTTTTCCAACGCTTCTAAAACACTTAAACTGTCAGTATACATACAGATTTTATGAAACGGCTCTGTATTCACTAGCTGAAGGGCTTGATGGATAGCCGTTGCTTCAGCGGTAAAGACTGAGCAGGACGCATGAAGGCTGTAACCATGACTGGTATCAGCATAAAATATGCCACAGCCAACATGTCCTGCAGTTTTTGAACCATCCGTGAATACAGGCGTGTATGATGAATACTGACAGCGATGAGAAAGATAAAGCTGTTGAAAAACTGTAGAGGTTGTGTCCGATTTTGTATATTGAGCAAATGGATTAATAATAGTTATCTGTGGATCGTACCAGGGTGGATGTGATTGTAAGTCCGTTTTAATAAAACGGACATCATGTAGGTCTGTCAAATGGAGTTGCTGTTTAGTTCGAGTGAGAAAAGGTTGGATGCTGTATGGTCGAGCATCATATAGTCTCTCTAATGCAGGAGAAATGGCCAAGGAACGTAGAGGATGTTGTCGGTCAGACATGACCTTTGCGTAGTAATTGAGAGACAGCTGCATCCGTCTCAGGTCCAAAGGCAATTGATGACAAATCGCGTAAAGACTCTGGACGGGTGATGTGCGGAATGCGCCTGAACAGATTCTCAAAGCAGAGTGATGTACAGTATCCAATCTGCGTAAAACTGAAGACCTAGCAGATCCATATACAACACTTCCGTAGTCAATACGAGACAAAATGAGTGCCTGGTAGACCCGAAGGAGTGACAAGCGATCAGCACCCCAAGATGTATTTGACAATACCTTGAGGATATTAAGCGATCGCTCGCACTTCTTCCGCAAATATAAAACATGCGGAAGAAAAGTCAACTTTCGGTCGAATGTCACACCAAGAAATTTAATCTCGTTGACCACGGGTATTGCAGTGTTGTTTAGATGAATAATGGGATCATTGTGAATACTGGTCTTCCTGCAGAAATGGACACAGCAGCTCTTGCTAGGAGATAGTCTAAAGCCATTCTCTGCACACCATGCAGCTATTTTATTAACAGATGTTTGTAGTTGCCTCTCAATTAAACGCATATTCGATCCTTGGCAAGATATTTGCAGGTCATCTACATACATTGTGCCATAAACAGAAGGTGATAAAAGATGAAGAATGCAACTGATGAATAAATTAAAAATGGTGACACTTAAAATTGAGCCTTGGGGAACACCCTCGGCTTGAGTAAAAGTATTGGACAAAAGGTGTCCAATACGAACTTTAAAAACTCGGGAGCGTAAGAAATTCTGAAGGAATATCGGAAGATTACCCCGAAAGCCAAAATCATATAATTTACGGAGAATACCATATCGCCACGTACGGTCGTATGCCTTCTCGATGTCAAAGAAGATGGAAACCAGATGGTTTCTCCGCACAAATGCGTTGCGGATTTGGGTTTCCAAATAAGTAATGTTATCAAGAGTGGATCTTCCTTTACGGAATCCACTCTGATTCACATGTATACATTTATTTTCTTCCAAGACATAAACGAGACGGGCATTAACCATACGTTCGAGAGTCTTACAAAGACAGCTCGTCAGAGCTATTGGTCGATAATTTGATGGTTCTGAAGGATCCTTACCAGGCTTTAGAACCGGAATGACTATTGCTTCGCTCCAAATTGATGGAAATGCATTTTCGGTCCAGATCCTATTGAACAAATATAATAAGTTCAACAGGGAATCTGGACTTAAATGTCGAAGCATTTGATAGCTGATTCCGTCTGGTCCTGGGCTGGTATTGTTAGCCTGCTGTAATGCTCGCTTCAATTCCAACATCCGAAATTCGCAGTTGTAAGGAAAAGCTTGTCTTTGGTTGAAACGGATTGATGTTTGCTCGGCTCGACTCTTTGTCCTTAAAAACGAAGGACTGTAAGAGTCAGAGCTGGAAACGCTAGCAAATGTTTCACCAAAGACGTTAGCAATATCCATTGGAGAAGAGTATATAGCAGCTCCGGTTTTCAAAACAGGAATTGAAAATTCTGTATAGATACCATTGGCTGCTTTAACTTTTCTCCATAACTGCTTGCTGGATGTGGAAGGTGTAATTGAAGAGACATAGCGAGACCAGGATTCCTTCTGACTTCGACGACGAGCTCTGCGAGCTAATGCTTTTGCTCTCTTAAAGGCAATAAGATTCTCCGTTGTGGGGTATCTCCTAAATAACCCCCATAATTTCCTTTGCTTTTTATATGTTTGTTGACATTCTTGGCTCCACCATGGTTTGCAACGCCTTTTTGTTGAAGAAGAACTTTTAGGTATAGAAGTATCAGCTGCAGTTATAATTTTTCCGGTGACTTTTTTAACGGCATTATCAATATCATCGATCATGACCATATTGTTATCAACAACTGCCAATTGTGTAAATAAAAGCCAATCTGCCCGACTGTACACGTACGTAGGTAGACGTTGTTCTACACTAGTACCTCCAGCCTGGGAGATGACGAAAGGGAAATGATCGCTATTATGCAGATCATTCCCCACTGTTAAATTTAACAATGGCAGAAGTGAGGGTGTACAAATGGCGAGATCGAGAGAATGAAATGTTCTTGTGGGTGTGTGGAAATATGTTTTCTCGTCGGTATTTATCAGACAGAGACAGTTAT
>JAPDSC010121050.1:0-10685 GCA_026290005.1 Latrodectus geometricus | reverse complement strand
CATGGTAAACTAGTGTCTTGTTCATCTATATCATATTGGCTATTTTTAAAAACTGCCTAATGTAAGACTGTCTAATAGACAAACATCACGTGATTGCTTGTGAAAAATTATGTAACACTAGTCTGTTTTTTATCTTTGAAATTTGACAACTGAAATCAAAGTGAATATGAAAGAAAATCAAAGAATAAAAAAAACAGATTTGTTTTTAAAAACATTTACATTTTTGCAAAAAGAATAAACATAAATGTTTATTCTTTTTGCAAGTTATATGGAAACTTGCATCAACTCAAATTAGTTACAAAAAAATTTATTTAATCAATAAGATGAGAAGCAAATTAATTGATTTTTCTTTGTTTCCTGTTTCAAATCATCATTATAGCTATTTAAAAGCTTCATCAGCAGTATTAAATGTTTACAAGAGTAATGAAAATTATTTTCTAAGAATCTCTATAAAAATAGGTTTTATCCCTTCTTGGTATCATGTGTCATCTTAATAATAACAGAAAGGTTCAAAATACTATTTGAAGAAAATTTTAATTTGCATAATTATGCTTATGGTTTCTATGTAATCACGATGCTTGATCTATATTACGTTAAAAGTACTTATATCTTTGAGCAAATATGAGAATATTTATGCAGAAAATTGTACAGGTTTTTATTATCTAACATCATCCAACATTAAAATAGTATAATAAACGAGGGAATGAGTTAATAACCTGTTCTATTTAAACCTATTTTTAATTGTTAACATGGTAAATACTTTATATTTCATCGCTAGTTAATATTTTATTTAGCATAGATTTAGCTATCGTTTTTCATTATGTTTTTATGCATATGTACTGTTTATGAAAAATCAGGTACAAAATGTGTATAAAATATCTTTGGTTATCCTGAATTTTATATGTAATTATCATATAGAAATATTTAAATGCATTTTTTCTGCATCAAATTATAACTCACTTTAAAGATTTTTAAATATGACAAATGAGTTACTAACGGAACATTTTTTAAACTTACTAAGCATTCCTTTTTTGTTTTAAACTAATTAATCAAACTAAAAAATCAAAAAACTAATTAATCAAACTAAAAAATCAAAAAACTAATTAATCAAAACAATTTATTTTAAACTTAATATCCCCATATGGGAAAATAGCAATGCCTAAAATTGACCCCATACATTTATACTATAGTTATAATTTTTATTCACAATATTTATTTCGTGTAGAAAGGATTATATCTATTTTAAGCATTTTGAGCTATTTCCTTACATAAGAAATTATCAGTTGGAAATGGACAGTTTTGAATACCGGGATAAATGTTGATAAAATTAATCATGTTAATTATTAGGTAAAATTATATCAAATACAGGGATTCATATTTTAAATCTTATCATTAATATTCAGGCATTAACTTCAAATTTCAAGCTTACAAAATTGTGCTCGTGAAGCAATTTTTCTATGAATTTAACTTGAACAATGAATTGCGTAAGCTTTATTTAGTAATACTATACATTCAGTTGTTTAATTTTATATAATATTTTAGAAAGAATAAGTTCTACTTTTAAAATATAAAAAGATTTATTACCTTCCTTTAGGAAAACGAAATATTTATTTAAATATTCTCTACATATAAATTTTATTCTTATTTTATTATTTTTCTCAAAAATAAAAAAAAATGTATTTTAAAAAAGATTTGTTAGAATTTAACAAAAATGTAATCTTGTATTATTAATATTCATAATATAATTAAACAAAACTCTAGAGGAAGTAAATATTTTATTGTAGAAGCATTCACAAAAAAAGTAATTTATACCATGTTGTTACTTTAAGTTTCGCAGATTGTAAAGTATGCACCAATGGTTTAATCATAAATAATAAAATTTTTATCACGTAACTTCTGTTTTTTTTTTTTAAGATCTTAAAGAAAGTTTTCTTTTAAACCATTCAAACATGAAATTAAAATATTGTGCTTTAAGCTATTAGTTGACAGGTAAAAAGTATTAAATGCATGAACCATGATTACTATTTTAGAGATTTTATCTCATATACACCCACAATATGCTTGTCCAAAGTGGTACATTACTAATTTTCCGGATGTAATTTCTGAATGTCTTATTATGAAAACAGTATAAATATAGTCCTTTGGCATACCTGTTGTCAACAATTTCCATTAAATTGAATATTTTTGCAAATAAAAGGGGTATACGAAAGACAGAATCGAAACAAAGTTTGAAGAGTATTTTATGACAAGAATACAATCATTTAAAAGTATTTAACCAACTCTTAATTAAACTCAGTATACAACTTCGTATATTGAACTACTGTCTTAATAATGGACATGTCTGTATTTATAAATCCAATGACTAGAACTTTAAGTTTTACTTATATATATATAACCTGATCGTAAAAAGTGTTTTCAAAATATCTCTCATTGCATTAATTTTAAGCTTTTTCATATTTTAAGATGATGATAAGGAAATAAAAATTATGTAAACGAGCAAAATATATATCCTGTGGCCACTTTCGTAATTCAATAGCAGAAAACTCATACTTCAATATAATCATCATCAGAATACTAAAAAAGTATATGAATAATTTTTTATACCTTATTGGATATTCTCAGGCAGGAAAAATACTCAACGTTTTATTAAATATTATCTGACAGTATAATAAAATAAAGTGCATGGTATCTTCTAGCTAATGATAGATTTAAAAAGTTTTATTATGTTTGTGAATATCTCAAAACTTAAATATGTTTTTTTATTAATAATTTTGAATAGGGTATTAACAACATAATTTTTGTTCATATTTTTACAAAACAGTTTTGTGAAGGAGATTCATTTTTTACATGCATACATGCACTGTAATTATTACTGAATACAAAAGAAGAATAAATAAATGGAATAATCACATTAGATTAACACAGATTAAAACTTTTAATTAAAGCATAAATTATGATAAAACATTAATAAAACATGCTTTCAATAAAAATTCGACATAGAAGAATTTTTAATAAACTTTACTTTGTTCTTAGTTTAGAATAATATTAAATATATTTCATTTATAAATATGAATTTTTGAATGAGGAGCTTTGAATAAACAAGTATTTTCATAGATATTTGCTTATATTCATAGGAAAATATAAATCTTTCATTTTAAAGATATAAATTATTTGAAAATCAAAATAATATTAAATATCTTATGATAAAATTGCATTCTTTACATCAATTTTATTCTGATTTAAATACAAGCTCTTTGAATTACTGAGAAGAGGAAATATAATAAAAAATATAAGCGTACATTCATACAAATAAAAAGTGTAAAAACAAATAAGAATGTTCCAAAAATACCTCTTGGCAAAGATTTAGACACTTAAATGTAACGAAAATGAGTGAATCTCAATAGTTGTTGCGTATTTCTCTTTTTCTTCTGCTTTCTATATTTGACTAATAAGTTATTTTATTGTTATTAAATAACTTGCTGAAAGCGAGATATTGACAGTTAACTTTATTTCCAAATGGCATTGAGTTGACAATTGTTGTGGATTACGTTACTAAGAAAGAAATAATCATGTTTATGTTATAATGAGTAGATTATATATTGATATTCTTTTGATGTCATAAATATAAAATTTTTTCTTATGATAATCTCATTGTTTGGGTAAACATTTTGTGATTTAAGAGTCTTTGCAAATAAATATTGTTTCTTGAGGATTATATACAGTTACTTGGAGAAAAATTTATATACAAATATTAATATTATGATTATAAGACATCATATTACTATTATAAATAAATATTTTAAAAATATACATTGACAAATATTGATAAATAATTTCAAAAGAAATAAATAAGATTAGTATATAATTCTGTGATAGTTAAAAAGAGTTTTTTCATCATTATCATAATAATTTAAAATCTACTTCATTGGAAAAATTCCATAAATAAATATCATAAAATTGCAATAAATAACATCAGATTTCATAGTATTAAATGAAAGCGAATATTAATAAAATTAATTCTAATTTTAATTGTAAATGATAATAACTTTTGTAAAGTTAGTATACTTACAAATATAAAACATAATTATAATATATAAGTTGTCCATAATAACTAACTTGTGTTGCAGCAAAATTCTTTCGGGGTTTTTTGTGAAACATTTGATGAATTACTGATATATGGAAGTAAACTAGCAAACGTATCTCCATTATTCAAATTCATTAAATAATAGTAAATTAGTGCTTATTTGCATTTTAAATACTTAAATTGCTAGGATATAGCAAAATACCACATAATTAATTAATGTTTATGTATTTAATTAGAATATTTAATAAACACTTAACTGTCAGACTCAAAATGTGTTCTGGCACAAATGCGAAATCTGAATCTCATCAAAAGATACCAACATTTTCAGGTAAAATTTAAATTTTTAATCTTATTTAACAGTTTGCTATAAGTTTTTTTTAAAAGGAAAAACATTGAAATTTCAACAATTCATATACAACAATATAGCTATTCTGTAATTAAAAGGCATAATATTTTCCAAATAGGTTTTTTTTTAATAATAATTACAACCTAAACGTTAAACATCATGTTTTAAAAGTTAATAAAAAAATGTATTGGCAAATATTTTTAATCGATATAGCATTTGTAATTCCTATAAAAAATATATAATCAAGAAACAAAGGGAAAATTAAAATAAAGATATTTATAACGTCTCGCTAATTTGGTTTATAATGCTTGGCTAATTTGGTTAATTGGGATTTAGTGAGAATGGTTCATATAAACACAATTAACACTTCCAATCCCTTATCATTCATGATATTTAGGAACTTATCCAAGCCGATTGCTTTTCATCTGAATATAGTCTGTTTTAAAAATTTTGCGTGTAAATATAATATTATTTAGTATATTATGTTCGTATTATTTTTATACTTGTTATTTGTCAATAATTTAATTTATTTTATTTGTTAATATATAATAATTGTTATTTACTTAGTATATATTATTATATTGTTCTTAAATGAAATGAAATGATATCTTAATAACTATATTATTATTATTTTATAAAACAAATACACTTATTTATAACTAAATATGTTAATTAAGTAACCTGCATCAATTTATCACGTACCATATGTAAGTAACATACATATTACTTTAAAAATATTAAATGGAATTTATATATATTTATATTTTTTTACCACCTCTAATGATGTTTATCATTGAATTAATTGCCCAGAAATGTTTCGCGATATTTTTTCAGCAAGGCTGTAAAATCATTCAAGCATCTTTTTTTGTTTTCATTGTTGATACACATTTTCAGGTTTTTCCGTTGAAACACAAACAAATACCTAGTTTCTGACCTGTAATCTATTAATTTTAAGTTCATCACAAAGGGAACTGAATATTACAGTTCTGCAATGTTTAAACTAATGGTATTATGATAAAAAAAAAATCTAATAAATTTAGTTTCTTTTCTAGTTTAAATGTATTGTAATTTTTATCATTAAATATTAACAATTTAAATTTCATTTGACAAAAAGAAATTTTAAAATTCTCTATATGTTTTTACATTTTACACAGACATTTGCTAACAACTTTTTGAATTAACATAGTTTATATCACATCAATTAAAAAGTATTTCAATTTATTGACTAGTATGATAATATGATAATAATTATTGAAATAATATGATAATAATTATTGAAAATTTGAAAAAGTGTTTTCTTGACTATCCGGAAAATTTAATAAATATATTTTTTTCACCGTACATATCAAAAATATCTAATATTCAAAATGTTGAATTTTTAATTAAAATTTCTTAACTATATTGGCAATAAAAAGTACATAAACAAAGTTTTTAGATACAAATTTTAAGTAAATTTTACATTATTTATTTAACATTTGTTATAATACCAGTATAATGAGATATTTTCTTAACTATAAATTTCTTTTCTGACTTTATGTGTTTAATCAAATCAAAGATTTACCACTAAAAACTTATTTTAGATTGTCTTGTATGCTTATTTAGTTTAACGATTAAAGAAACCAGGCTCCATCTAACCTTCATGTATTACTCCACCAACATAATTTAGAGTAATTATTAAATTATGAAATATATTAGTATTTCAAATGGACTACATTCTTATAACGTATATTTTCAAATTTATTTTTCTTTTATCATTTTATAATTCTAGCTTTTGCTTTATAGAAAAAAATTATTTTTCAATATAATAACTATTTCTTTGATGAAGAAAGATTTTTATTTTAAAATGTTAGAAGTTTAGACAGCATCAAATGTATTTACTTATTGCTTACTACAGCACGGCCTATTAAAGTTTTGTATTTTGAAAAATAGGTGAAAGCCCTCAGCTGCTATTGCTAATATAATAAACCACTGACAATTTTATCTGCTTTTAGCTTTTTCTTAGGATGATATATATCCGCTTCAGCTCTTCTTGTGATGTGAACTGTCAAAAAGTAAATGTTGTTGCAAAGATAAAAATTATCTATGTCTGAAGAAAATATTTCTTCTTGTTAAACAGATTTTCGAAATTACCTAATAGGTACTATTTTGTAAGAGCACGCCGATATGCTTTTATATCTACACATATCATGGATTGATATTTGGTGTATAATTTAAAAGGTAATGCTTGTTTTTCTTCGGCAATTTGGTAGTTAATAGTTTTATATTGTAACATCATTTTTATTATATTATTTATTCAAAAAAATTAAAAATGTTTGATGCCATCTTTAATACGATGGAATTTTTCACTACTAAAAATATAAAAAAAATACAAGCATTCACGCACACTGTTTCTAAAGCATTCCCTGTCATTACTAGCTATTTTTTATATTAGCTGTTTTTTATATTATAAATTTTTATATTTTGTTTAATCTAGCAAATGAAACGGAACGTAAGGATAAAGTTCAATAATGAAAAATAAATCGTTTCTAAAATAATTATATGTTGGCCCGAGGAAATACTTTAATGAAGAAAGATGTTTTCAAAACGCAGTATTTAGTAAACTCAAAATTTACAATTTTTGGTGAAAAATATCTCCAATTAATCACATTACGAATTACATATTTCCAACTAATAGGAAACTTTTCATATATTTTATCAGCAAAAGAAGCAATGCTTATAAGGAATCCCATTTAAGTATGTCTGTTAAATGTTTTGCGGAAAAAATAAATTGTGTAAAATTACATCATAAAATAATTATTTTTATTCCTTAGGAACATTGATTGAAGTATGAAAGTACTGCATAAAAATTAGAAGTTATTTCATAATTGAACACATCATAATTATTATTAATATTATTTTAGATAACAATCTAATATAAGAAAAATATTTTTACTATTGTTAATGTGGCATTTGCTATGTAATGAAAGTTCAACATGTAACATTTTTTAAACATTTTAATTAATTATTATTAAAAAGCCAAATTTAAAAACAATTATTTTCTTATTATTCTATAAAATTAATTTAAAGTTTTATATAGGAAAAAAAACGTTTATATATTATTTTGGGGAAAAAGTAATCCATTATTTTTTTGGTAGACGTCTGTAGTGATCGATATCTCGTGAGGTAACTATCAAACAATTTCAGATTTTCGCTCGTTGGAAAGGTGACATTTGACACTAAAATATCCTCTTGCGGTTTTTTGTTTGATTAATTCAGTTACGAGTACAAGGTTTTAAAAATGGAAGACAACAAACAGAAAATTCGATACATTTTCGTTTTTCTCTTGTAACGGCGAAAAAGGCTAAAATTGTTGGTGGCTAAAATTGTCAAATGTGTTTATCATCCTATATAAGACTGTAACAACCAGTTACGTAAAATTTTTGTTTCGTCGATTCCGTTCGAGTATTTTTGATGTTAGTGATGCACCTCGCATGTGGATACAGCATCGTCGAAAATATCTATAAAATATCAAAAATGATCGAAGTTAACCGCATGTCAGCAGTCGTAACGCGCAAGACTTAAAAATCTACATGAAATCTACTGTTTTAAATTTTTTTGCAAAGCGAATCCAAAAGAAGTTACATAAAGTTCACGTAAAAATAATGGACTTCTTTTTCCCCAAACTAATATTAACGAAATTTTCAAAATTTGTTAAATATATTAATTCTGCAAAAATTCTTATTTTAAGTAGAATTAGAAGAAAAAAATTTATTTTCAAACAGAAATTCTTATTCTTTAATAAAATTCTTTCGTATTTCTAAAAATTTGTGCATCTCAATCAACGGCAATAATGCAAAGTATTAACCCAAATCAATATTATATCGTACAAATTTCGTAAAATATTTATGTACACAATCTCATAAGTTACACAGAAACCTTACTTAACTGTAAAATTTAAAATAAAAAGTGGCTTAAAGCAATTATAATAAAAACATTTTATTACAATTACTAAGCAAGTTAATATATATTTAATTCGTTATTCAGTTAATGATTTAATTTTTTTCAAATTCTGTAATAATTAATGGTTAAAAATATTTGTTAGAATCTGAATATTTTAGGCACATATTGATAAAATAACTGTAAAAATGATCTGAAGAACAAACTGGTAAAATGATTATACTGCAGTGTAAAATTATATAAAACATTCGATGACCTAGAGTAATATTTATTGGATCTTGCAAAACATCAAGATATCTTAAATTTAGTACATTTCAAACATGAATATAGACTGAAACAATATAGTTATCGATATAAAATAATTTTGAACAATTAGACTATATTGCTGTCATATTGTTAAAAATATTTGTTAACTGAAAGATTGATTATAATGTATTATTGTAAGTAAATAGAAAAGGTAGTAATTAATGTAGTATTTCAGTTGTAAGTAGAGGATTATCCAGTATACATAAAATACTAATTTAAAAGAAACATTCTATGAAATAAATGGAAAAACAATATTTTAACATTATTAATTCTAATTCCCATTTGTGTCATATTGTATTTACCATAAATATTGTGAAAGTTGCTTATATGTTTCATTATTCACTGGTAATATCGATGTCGTGTAAAATATATGAATATTCTTCTTTTAAATTATATAAATAAATGCAAACAAGTTTGTATGCCCACATGAATTATTCTACAGATTAACAAATTATTGCCTTTTTTTCCAAAATATATCTTTGGAATGGATTTTATGGTCTTTACGATAAGAAGTGATATTTCTGTTTCCATCATAGTGTTTGAAAAGTTTGCTTTTATATTTTTGAAAATAATATTCATTTGATACTAAAAATTATGTTATGATGTTTCATTTATGGTAATTTTTTTCTATAACGTTTTTTTTTTTTATTCCTAAATACCAGATTTTTCTGATTTCTTAAAAATATAAGATTTCTTGAATTTGCTTTGATAATTTATCTCGAAAGTTAAAGTCTCGGAAATTTTGTCGTCAAATTGCTGACTTAAAGTTTCAAAATGTGCATCTAAATTCATTTGAAAACAAGATTTGACATTTTTAAAATTAGATTCTGTACAACAAGTGTTTTAACAAAATAAATCATAAAGTTCTCCTCTAAACAAAAATCTATTTGACAGCTTGATTTCTGACTATGTTTCTTGTCATTTCTTTCTTTATAAATCATTTTGTTTTGATATTAATATTTTTATAATATTAATATTTTAATATTTATTATTTCCTAAACTTCAGTTCCAATCACAGAAATGAGCCATTTTTTAAGGAAATAAAAGGCCTTTGTTTTACAAAATGAATTGCATATTACAAAATATCTGTATTAATATATAGAAATAAATTAAATAGTATTTATAAAAAAATATTTATAAAAGATATTTATAAAAAGTTCATTAGTTAATAGAAAAATTCATATGTTGACACACTGAAAATTTGTTCTCGAAAATTTTAAACGGAAAATTTAAAAAAAAAAAAATAAAAAAAAAAAAAAAAAAAAAAAAAAAAACTTTTAATATTTACCTTTTAATTAGCATTATTTGGGTAATTTTGCATTTTCTTTGAGTGAAAATAGCATTGTAAGTGCATATACAGTTTTAACTTATCTATACATATTAAAACAACTTTTAATGCATAAATATTATAATTTGGTGATTTAACTCTCTTAATGACAATTGTTATTTATGTTTTGTTGATTTTACTTTTTTTAATAGACTTATTTTAGTTTTAAGCTTAAAATGTTGTAAAATGTATTTGAAAAATTCAATTTTATATCATGTCAAAATCAACTAAATATAACTAAACTTAAAATGTAAAATTTTAGCAGATAATGATTTATCCGTTTATTTTTTATTTTCTGTTATGTAAATTATGTGTACAAAAATCATACATATTTTATGTTTATAAAAATAAAATATATCTTTTTTTTTGTCTAGGTTAACCAGTCTGGCAATATGGAGTGCGCTTCTGCACTTTTTTAACTGAATCATTATTTTGTGTTGAGTCTGTGACTTCCTCAGTACACACATACCATACGTACCCGTTTGAAAGTTAACCAGATGCTCTGTTCATACAAATAAAGGACAAAAACAGAAGAGAGAGAATAAAAAAGTACATCCATGCCTGAACCCAGGACTTCCCTATCCACAGTCAGGCATGCTGACCACTAGACAGTGTGGGTGGTAATGTATCCGATTATTCGAAAATTATAAAAAGTTTAAAATATATATACCTGATACTTCATTTAA
>JAPDSC010121049.1:0-15799 GCA_026290005.1 Latrodectus geometricus | reverse complement strand
AAAAAAAATGTTTTTCCCCAGAAAAAGCTTTTTTCCACCAAAACAAATAATGTTTCCGGAATTCATTTTTTTAGTATAATTAACCAATTATTCCTCTTAATTTAACCATTACAGGAAATAAAACAGACCTTAAAAAATTTCAGTAAGGCTTTGAGCATTGGGCAACAAAAGGTTTTTCAAGTTTTCCTCCCGAATAATTGAATTAGATGAGAATAAAAGTGATTTAGTGATCTTGGTGCATTTGTTTGATTTATAAATGGGTTCGTTGTTGTTTCTTTTTTAAAAGTTTTCAACGGATACAAATCACTCCTGAGGTGTTTGGGTTTATCCCTTTAGTAACATTAAGCAGGTTCTCACATTTTGTAAATTAAAGAATTTACCGAGGAACAGTAATTGCAAAATAAAATGCTTTGGCTTCTTTTTTAACATTTTACGAAACAAATTCGCTAAGGTGTTTCATGTTTAATAAATTATTCAATAAATACTAAAAGTTACTTAAAATATTTTTAAATTAATATGGAAATTAAAAAAGCAATTTATTTATATTAAAATATTAAAAAAATAATTTTAAATTTAATTATTTCAACAGACTTTTCGTACAAATAATTTAAGGCTTAAATTAATGATTTCAAAACTTTGGTCATTTAAAAAATAATGAAATATGAACTATTATTTCATACAAGTATTTTATAATATTTGAATAAGTTATACCCAATAAAGTATAATAATTACATGACTAACGATATGGAATGTAGTTTTAAATACTTAATGTGGAGCTCAAATATTTTTTTTTACAATTTTCCTATGTATAAATATTAAACAATGATTACAAGCACATCATTTGCACAAAATTGGGGAAATATTTGTATACAAATTTAACCAGATTTACTATAAAAATCAATAAATTTAACAGTTATATTAAAACTACAATTTGTATTAAATAAGTTTTAATTTAAATATATATCTTAATTACTGAGATGAACGCATTCATGTGTATATTCTCAAATGTATTGTAAGATAGAAAATCATAAATGGATTTAATTTTTATATTTTAGACTTCTAACTAAATTATTGGAATTGAAATACTTGATGAATGATTTGTGATGATTTTAACTATTTTATTTGCTTTTACAGTTTGATGCTTATTGGTTTCTTAATATTACAATTAAGATCAGCCTCAGTTTTCCTCCAAAAGATTACTTACAAGACCCAAAAAAATAAATATTTGTCTCATGGCTCAAAGAATGTTTCTTATTAATGAAAATTACAACTATGTAAAGGATAGAATTATTTTTTATCCATTTACAGTTTCTCAAATTATTTTTTAATTTCTAAAAATTAATGCGTATCATAACATATTATCATGTGTAATAAAATCATTATTTTTTAAAATCATTTAATTATGATTAGGTTTTATCCTACTCATGATACAATAATTGTGACTAGGTAACATCAGTGTTGGCTCACCATATACAAGTACAAGAATCATGATTTATTATTGAATTATTAGCCACATTTCTTATCCCAGAAATTATTGAAGGCTAATAAAATTTGTTTGTATAGATAATACATTGTGAAAATCTTCTAAACAGAAACTTTTTGAAAATCAGATGAATGCAAACTGTGTTCTTTCCTTCCATGATAAATTTTAATAAGAAGAAATTATACATTATAATGAATCACTTATATAGTTAGATAAATTTTTAAAATTAATTATGTATTTTTGTTTTAATAAATATATATAAGATGAAAGGCTTCAGTGAGAAAATAATAAAAGTTGCTGATATTAAGTGGAAATATATACCTAAATATATCATAAAATCTTTGTATGTGCATGCATAAATATTATAATGCTAAAAATAATTATAGTTTTATGACAAATTTTGTATTATTGCAAAATCGTATAACTTTTCTCTTATTTAACGATTAACTATAATATTAAATTCCCAATAGAGTTTAGTTAAATTAGTCCGAATCACACAATTCGTATTTTTAGAGAATTTTGACTTTATTTAATTTTAAATTGTTAAATTTTAAGGTGTTAAATTTTATTTTAAATGATGGGTGATAGTGATGAATGTTATAATAGTATTTTTGATATTACATATTCAGGAAATTCATGTAGCATATCTTTGAATAATACACATTTCCTAAATATCTCACATCATATGTATATGAGAAAATCCTAAGCGCAATATTCACTACAGCTGGCAATAAACCCAAAGTTTTCTATTCCTACAATTCTACCACAAGATTACTCGATTCTAACATAAAAAATTCGCAGTTTTGGAAGAAGGATATTATTTTTCGTTTTCTGAAAGCTTATAAGTAGTAGTTTTTTGGAAAATTTTTCCAGATTCCTTCCATATTGATATATGAACTAAGTATTCTGTCTATAAAAAAATTTACTAGTAAACAAAAAAAGATTATATGCCAAAATACCTTATTACAGTGATCGCCTATTAAACCGTTAACTAAGGGGTTTCAAATAATATGGTGATCATGAAATAACATCAGTTGATAATTTAAAAAAATCCAACGAATATATTAGGTTGAGGAAAAAGAAATCCATTATTTTCACGTGAGCTTTATGTAACTTCTTTTGGATTCGCTTTGTAAAAAGGTTTAAAAGAGTTTTCATGTAGATTTTTAGGTCTTGCGCGTTACTACTGCTGATTTGCGGTCAACTTTGAACATTTTTGATATTTTACAGACATTTTCGACGATGTTGTATCCACATGAGAAGTGCATCTCTAACATCAAAAATACCCGAACGGAATCGTCGAAACAAAAATTGTACATAACTGGTTGTTACAGTCTTATATAGGACGATAAATACCTTTCACTATTTTAGCCACCTGACAATCTTTTTCACCGCTACAAGAGAAAAACGAAAATGTATCGAATTTTCTGTTTGTTGTCTTCCATTTTTAAAACTTTGTACTCGTAACTGAATTAATCAAACAAAAAACCGCAAGAGGATATTTTAGTGTCAAATGTTACCTTTCCAATGAGCATAAATCTGAAATTGTTTGATAGATACCTCAAGAGATATCGATGACTACAGACGTCTACCGAAAAAAAATGGATTACTTTTTCCCCAAACTAATATATTTGGTACATTTTTTATTTCATGACTCCAATTTGAAAAACATTGTTGAAAATAATTAAGTATTATAGAGTTGAATAATTATAAAAGTTATCCTAATAAAATCAGAGTTGTAGAGAAATATAAAATTTATATTAATCAAATTATTTATGAATAAGTCTATAAAGAAGAGTATTCGATAAATTAAAAATTATAATACTTATCAGATTGTCCATCAACTTTACATAAATTGATAACTTTTTTATTGTTATCAATCTTAAAATTTGAAAATAACTGAAATAATATTCTTTTTACCTAACCAGGACTTAAAATGACAGTCTAAACAACATTTTTTAAAATATCCTGTTAGAAATTCAAATTTATGGATATTTCTCAGATTTGGTATGGAATTATGGCACAGATCTTGGACGTATTACAAAATCTTAGAATGGAATACTTCGGTTTTGATTACAGATACTGTTAAATAACAGCATATGAATGTTGTACTTCTGTTTTTTATAAATATTTCAGGGAGTTAAATGCTTGAAAGTTTTCGTAGTTTTCTTCCTTGCATAGATTATATTTCACGAACAACATGGAAGTGTATAGAACAGAAATTTCTGGGAAAGAAAAATTTGCAGATGCTTATAATAATATTGAACACCATCACCACATTAAGAAATGAAAGCTAACACAAGTGAAAACTCTTTGAAATTACAATTGGTGGATCTTCGCTAAATGCATAATATTTTTTTTTATCAAATTATCATTGTAAAGTATAACCAATTACATAAAATCATAAGAAGTATCAAGTGAACATCGTGTGTTAGTCTAAGGAACAAGAGGACTCTGGACAAAACCCAAGGACGGTCTTCGATCCTTAGCCAGCAGTCCTTAGCTGAGCATAACGGAGCTGATTTCCCGCTTAGGGTGCCCCTTCCAAAATATAACTCTCCCGATGTACTTGACTTGTTCCACCCTGGTATAACCCTCGCCGGCTAGGAGTGCACTTTGAAGTATCCTGCAAGATTTAAGGACCGTATCTCACAGAAAAGTTTGACTAAACTAACAAGTGGCCATCTTATGTGTATAATCTTTGATATTGGTAGAAATATCTAACCCTCGTGTAACAACTGCTGTGATTATCCAGATTCACTGCATAATATTCAGGTTTGCATCAATCTCTCTAACAGAATCTTAAATTTCAGATCTCCTTCTTGCTATATATATTTTGTGGGTCAAAAACTTTCTGGAGCTCATTTCACATTTGTCAATTAATTTCATGATATGCAACAACAATCATCTAAACATATAATTTTTAGACATAATAGAATTCTTATCATAAAATTATATTACTGAGTAATGTGTAATTTATACATGCTAGTTTTGCAGATATTTTTGTGCTTTTATTTCTATTAAATCAAGCTATTTTTTAATATTTTTATATCATTGGGTCTTCATTGTGTACGTGAAGCTATAATTGTAACATAAACATAAGTTCTTAATTCAACAGTGTATTTATTATTGATTGATGGTAACTTAATTTTTAATTTATGTAAAAATCAGAAATAAATTTAAGTTTATATCTAAAAACATCGATTAGAAATAAAATATTAAATTAAAATTACCATGAATATTAAAGAATATCAAATGAAAATATCCCCAAATAAGTACTAAAAGAATCTCCCAAGGGAGATTTTAACAGGTTGAGCTTCAACATTGTGTCATCTTACTATACTTCAAAATCAAGTAAGTTCTTAATATTATTATTTAAAATAAATGTAGAATATGGTTTTAATTAAGTTTTAATAAAATATACATTTATGTTATGAAATTTTCCGGATACTGTTATTAAAGCAATTTATTCATTACTTCTTACAAATTATTTAATAGATATACAAAACAATTTTGAATCTTTATCAAAAAATATATGGAAAAGTGTTTACTTGTATTTACCATTGTTTATATGAAAAATTAAAATAACGTTTACTTACATAAATTTATTTTTTATGAATGATCCTGAGAGGAAAGAAAAAATTGATGTATCCCGTAAGGCAACAAAGGAAAAAAAATTAATGATAAAGATGATTTTCAAAGAAACCTTTTCAAAAATGCTTCGTAATAAAATGTTCTATAAATATTATAATCTATATTTATTTTTCGGGAAAAATATAGAAAAACTTTCTAAATACAGATTAATGATAGTTACATTTAATAAGACAGATATTACCGAATGAATATAAATGATTATTTAAATAGTGTATCAAATTTAATAATACACACACGTATATGTAAAATCAATGTATGTATCAATGTAAATCACATGTATATGTATAACCACATTTTACAAATGGTAAGTAAATCATCTTAAAATAGAAAAGAAATATTGGATATAAGTAATTCATCAGTGAAATCTCAATCTGATTCAAAATGAAGACAATAAACATGAACAAGAAAACAATTTTATATTACCTTGAGCATTTAGAATCGAAATACTATATGTTTAACGAACATTTTTAACAACGAACATTACTATATGTTTAACGAGCATTTTTTAAACATTAACGAACATTAATGTTTAACGTGAATATACTGTTCTTTTCTGATTATAATTTATCTAAAATATTTAAAAAATAATTTTGTTTTGCAATTAGTCCTTGAAACATTTTGACAAGTTCAATTATTTTATATGCTCATTATTGTTATTGAATTCATGTATGAGCATGATTTTTTTTATTTTTCAAATAAACAATATAATTAAAAACAAACCACATTTTTTATTTTATGTATTTATTTATAAAAATCTTCACATATTTAAAATCATTAGTTCTCATTGATTATATAAGGAACAAACAGGATATATTTTTTCTGAATTTACATGTTTGACATTCATAATGTAAGACTACAGGGAACTAAAACATCTGTAATTTGATTAATTAAAAAATACATGATTAAAAACTGTGATAGTTTTATTGATTAAAATATTAACATTAATTTATCATTTCATCTTAACATACATTATATTGGAGAAACTATACTATTTTTGAAATATTATGTTTCTAACTATCAGGTCTTTATCTAAGGAAACGATTAGTTTTGGAAACAGATCTTTCTTTTAGCTATATTAATCATTGTAGAACAGGTGTTAACGGCAGTACATTTTAGTGTAGAACATAGGAATTTCTTTAAAACTGAAAACTCGTGTTGTTGCTTGACTTTCTTCGGTGTGATCGATGACTTAATAATCGATTTCTAGACTGGATCCCTTCACTTAAAACTCTGATACAAAAATATAGGTACAAGGTTTGAAAAGAGGAGTTTCACAAGTACATTTTATTATTTTTTATCAAGTTAAGGTAACTATTTCTACATGAACCAATATACAAAAGCACTTTTTTACCTATTTGTAGTTTTTTTATCGAACAACTTAAAAGCTGAGTTGTTGGAAGTTATTTTGTTTTAATAATTTTTTTTTATTTATAAATAAAAGGTAAAAATAAATCACTCAAAATATTTTTAAACTATTATAGGCTAAAAGAATTGAATCAATATTACAGTTTTTGAAAGTAATACTCTCAACAAACCAAAATAGTTTTTTGAATGCTTACATTTTGAAAAGAAAATATATTGGTATTTTTGCCGCACATATAAGATTAATTCATTGGTTTATTTTTTCTTTGAAAAAAAATTTAGATTTAAACGGAAATTAAACAATAAAAAATTTATGTTACAATAAACATGCTTCACCTTCATTTATTTTGCACCTTCACCTTCATTTATTTTGCAAAAAAAGCTCATAAATGCTTGTATATTAATTATTTAATGAAAAAAATTATAAGCTTTATTTTTTATTCTGATTAAACAAGTAAAATTATGATCATAAATTTTTACATTCAGTTAAATGATGCATAGAATTCATTTTTTTACTTATAAAGGTTCCATATGTTATATTAAGTGAAATTTATGTAAATCTTCGCATATATAATTATAACATATTGTTAAATCAATTGTTAATTTTAAAAAAGAGAAAGGCAGAAAGTTAATATCAATAAGATTTTTAATCAAATAATAATAAAAAATGTATCCAATTATTAAATAATATATATTGGTTTTTGCACAATTTTATCTTATGTTGTCACACTTAACTCATTAAATAATACATAATTATTTGCAAAGTAATGAGAAAAGTATCATTTTAAATTATTTTTCTTAGATGATTAAAACAGTATTTGCATTTCCGAAACTTTGTTACTGATGAAAAACAATAATCTAATGAAAACATGAATAAGCATTGATTGTCTCAATCTAAGAAAACTAATTTTGAAAATCTTAATGATTGTTTTAAATATTTTCATTTTTACATTTATTTATTAATTATTGCTCGCCTTATACTTTAACAATCTTTAAATCAGGTGAAACTTCAGTGAAATGTTTCTGACATCAACTCGGCAACTACAATAATAAACATTGTTAACACAACATCTACATTTATTTATAATAATTATACATTTGCTATTAGTTTGAAATTGGAATCAAGTAAACCATTTATTTTGTACTCATAAAGTGTATTATATAAATTGAAATAAAATGAATATTTAAATTTGGAAGTAAGTGCACACACTTCAGAATCAAACCATTTCTTTTTGAAAAGATTGCTCCTTTTATAAAAAGTATTAAAAAAAATTTATTTCCTTATATTAAAATTTGTTTTAGGTTGTGAAAGAAGTTTGTGATAATCTTTGAATGTCACGAGAGAATAAATCAAATATATAGAATGGTACATTGATTAAAATCATACACAAATATGATGTATGCAAAGATACTATCTTGATCATTATTACTGATATAAAATTTCAATTTGAACGTGAATTATTATTAAACATTAAATAACTATTCTAATACATTAACAAGATTTTCATATATTAAAATGCTAGACTTTTGTCAAGGTATAAATACAAAAATTCAATTCTTGTTTACAAATAAAAAATACATGATGATTATATCTTTTCACAATTTTATTTATTAAAATAGACAGTTAATGGGTTATAGAAAGCTGATTCCTCATAAAATGTAATTCTAAATATAAAAAAATAATTAAAATCTAAAAGATTTATATATTAATTATTAAATTACTTGTTTTTTAAGTTACATTGTTGACTTATAGAATTTAAATTTTTTCTTATAAAAATGAACTAAAATGTTTATTTATATTAAAAAATGAATAATATAACCACTGTTTTTGTTTGGTTCCATAATTTTGTATCATGAAACATTTCAAACTTTATTAAAATTTAAATAACTAATGAAATATAGTAAAAAAGTTTGTTAATACAATATTTGTCTGAACTCAATTTTAAAAACAATACATCACTGCTCATATATAGAAAATTGTAAAAGCAAAAACTATTATATTATGAATTAAACCAAATTTCCAAATCGAAATTTCCATATGTTGTATGTATAAATAGACATAATTTGTGACTGCCTATAAATCTTTCCATATTAATGTTTAAAATATATTATTTTCATATTTCAAATATCATATATTTTACGTATCTTACTTTATCTTGCATAGCATAACATAAAACATAGTTTCTTCTTTGATGCAATTATTGCAATTTTTAAAGATGCGTATAAAGACTATATTGTATCTGATAGTTTGGAAAAATAATAATAATAAGCAGCGCCATACATGATTTTCCTTCTCTTGATTACAAATATTTAGCATAAGCTGCTTTCATAAACACTGCATATGATCAATTTCTTGGATTAAAACAAATGTATTGACCACATATATAAGTTTCTATGACATGTAATAAAAATGGCATGTGACTTAAATTAAAAATTTTTATTGCAATATTTATTTAATGCGATAAATGCACCTTATATTTAGATTAATAATTAGCTAAGTTTAAAAGCAGTGGTTTCTCCTGCACTTACAAAAGAATGAAGGATGGATTTTTACATTTGTATTTATCGAAATTTATTTAAATGGAATAAAAAATTAACAATATCACCGGGGTTTTCTTTTAAGTGTTTAAATATAGATTTTATGTATTACTACTTTCAAACAGTATCAATATCTTAGGCTTTTCTTTCTCTTATTTTTAAAGTATTTATATAAGAAAAACAAGTTTGTGCTTTGGGATGAGAAGTAAAATTAAAGAAAAAAATCAAAATCATAGTTTTGAAAAAAATTATATTATTATTATATTATAGTATTAGAAAATTATAGTATTATGAAAATAAAAAAAAAACATTTCTTTATAAAAGATTATTTTTATTTTACATAAGAAAAATAATTTAAATTAATTATTAAATCCTTTTTGAATAAATTTGCACGTAAATGTATACGAAAAATTAGAGAATTTGCATTTTAATAATGAGCTGTTTTTAAAATACTATAAGCAATGTGAAATGGTTTTTACTTTTTAAAGATGATGTAAATACTGAAAGATCTTAAATACATTTATACCTAATTTTAAAATTTGAAATTATAACATTCACATACTATATCACAATGAGTAACGAATTTTTTAAATTAAATATGTGTTATTAAATACAATAAGTCTATAATTATATTAATTCATTTGAATCATAGAAAATTATTTTCCTTCAATCCTTTGATTTGCTCAATAAATACATTCTAATTGTAAAACAACCATGTAATTTAAATTTTGTTGAAGATTTTATATAATAATTTATAAACTTGCTTTGATTTTAACTATATTATCTGTCACATCATGCTGTTTATTTCATTATAAAGTAATTTAATATGTATGTATTATGCAGGGAAATTATTAATATTTGAAGCCTATATTCTGCAATGGATAGTAAAAATCGCTTAAAAATATTCTCCATAGTATTAAGCTTTATTATAAGTAATGTGTAAAAATCACACGTTTTTTGGAAACAATAAAAATTTTTGAAGTCAAGGGAATTCACAATTGATATACATTTCGAATTAAAATCAACCCTAAATAGAATTTTAATAATAATGTATATTTTAAAAAGACAACAAGGGAATCTAATTTGTGTTAATATAATATTTAAATAAATTGCAAACTTTAAAAATTTTCTTTTAAGCTATAATTGTATTAGGTTCCTCAATAAGATAGAAAAAATAAGTTCTTCCAAATTTGATTTTAAGAAAACATATTATTATTAAATCACAAATTACTAAAAACTGTGCAATAATTCACTCTGAAATTATTAATAATTTTGATTAATTTTCCTGGTATTTTCTAATAAATGAAATCATTTACTTTCCTTTCCTGAAAATGACAATTTTAAAACTAATTAAATTCATAAATAATCAATGTCGTCTATTAGCAAAAGTTATTTTTCTTACAATGTATTGTATGGAGAAATCATTAACACAATATTTACATTCAATTTATGCTCTTAGCTCATTTAAATGAATTTTGGATTTTAATGGATTGCAATTTCGGGGAAAAATATGTTTCATTTAATGTTAATTACTTTTATCTCACATTACTTCTATTCGTATGCGTATTTAATATTAAATATTTAAGAAATCTTAATTGATACCATTTCTCTTTTAAAAGAGAATATTAAGATTTGTTGACTTTAAAAAGATGCCTCCTGATGTATTCATTCGGATTTTCATAAACACATGGAATTAAAATTTCGCTCAAAGTTCGAAGTAAACATGTTTGATTACAAATATAGAATGTTTCATTAAAATAATTTTTCTTTTCTTGTGAAATGAAATATGTATTTGTAGCAATAATAACAATTTTTAGTCAAAAGGATTAAAATTAAATTATTTAGTAGAATGGAATTGAAAGAAAATTAAATCATGAAAATAATCCTTTTTTGGAAGAAACTTGACTTATTTTGTATATTTTTTATAAAAGTAAAAAAAAATAAAATAAAAAATTTAAAATGTATAATGTATATATTTTCATGGACTTAATAACAGTTTATTTTCTAATCAGTGTATTAATATATATATTTATAATAACTAGAGCAATGCTCTAACCAATGATTTGTCAATTTTTCTTGAATACCCTATACTGTTTTTATTTTGAATAAAATTATATTTTCAGTTATAATAATGAATGTTACAATGTGTTCATTACTATAATTTATTACAAACATAAAAATATTTTTTTTTAAATTGAGTTCCAATAGTAAAAAACTTTGTGTATCAAAACTTATTTTTTGAATGGAAACAAAAATGTAAGCAGCGTTACAGAAAATTCTTAATAAAAAGATTAAGAGTATTAAATATTATGTAAAAGAGAAAGCGTGGCATTAAAATCCTTAGTATAAATTGTTTTCTAGCGTCAAAATAGAACATTTAAAACAACCTTATTTCTGTGGAAAAATATAAAATGAACAAGTTATGATACGTTTTCAAACAAATTTCAGAGTTAAATTTATTAATAATTCATGGTAACGAAGAAACTAATTTATTTGAAACTTATGCAATGATTAGTTAACTTTATGCTTTGATATCAGTGAAAAATATTGGAAAAGTCTATATTAAGTAATTGTCAGACTTCACTGATGGTGAACTTAAATTTATGTCCAAATCAGAGGATGTTACATAATAAATAACTGTCATAATTTTCTTTCTACAAATTTTTTTTTCATGAAGCTTCTTTGAGTACGATGCATTTTAGGTTATTCATGTCAAACTGTATGAAAATCAATAAATTGAATGGATCATTTATTGATTATATTTTTATAATCTCTTGTTTTCAAGTAATGTTTGAGTATTAAAGCAACATCAGAGATAAATCAATACATTGAAAATTAAATTTGCTTATCCTCGAATGTTCATAGGAGCAAAAATATGTATATAATATTGGCATTATACAAGGCAAACATAATAAAGAGTAAAAAGTAATTTTCAAAGAAGCACTGTACCTACTTTGTGCTGCCTATGAATATATGATATCTTAATCATCCTTAATTATAGATTTAGGAGATAGTGGTTCCAGCATGAATAGTTTGTACAACCTTTTTCAAACCTCAGCAATCTTTTAGTCAAAAATATAGTAATCATCATTTATTAATTTAATGAAGAATTGATATGTAAACATTGCTGTTTCCAAATAATTATTAGACGAATACATTATTGATACACTTAGAAACATTAAATAATGCAACCAATTGTTTTATGCTTTAAAATATTTTACTGATCTTGAAACTAAAAACTATGCAGAGAAGGATATGCCTACGAACACTACATTTATGTATGTATTCGTATTTTAAATATTATCTAGATATTTGTTTGTAATATTAATATGATTTATAATTCCAAAATGCGTTGTATTATGCTTTTTGATTGTAATTCTGGTCTGTCCTTCTATCACAATTGGTAAATTTGACTTTTATTTACGTTATTATTTACAAAAGTATTTATTATACTTCAGATATATTTAAGAAAATTGTGATATTTACTATTATAAGGACTTATAGTTACAATATATAACCATACGTGACGTTCTCATTACAAGTTTATAGTTTGTCACCAATTGGTTAACAATTTCAACCAAAATGTAAGAAATTGCAAAATATTTTCCTTGAAACTTAACTTTGCAAATACACACACATTTTGTTCATTCTTAAAAAATAAATTATATGTGATTGGGTCCAAAGAGAGGGGTCATGGTAGCATAGCTGGTTAGGGTGTTAGCCAAACAATCCTAAGGTTGTGGGTTCGATTCCCCGCTGACTAAAGACGTTCGTGTTCATTTTTGGGGACTGGGGCTCGTAAAATATGTCATAATCACAATGTCTTACATATTTTTGAAAATTACTACCTCTGTGGATGGTAGAAGCCAAATCTTGGGTATTCCCTGTCTATTTCTAACTCCAAACTCGCTAGTGCTGCCATCTATGCTTGAAGTCATACTTTCCACCCTCGTTTGAAGGTGCTCTTTGCAAAAACAGAAGGTGTTCTTTCTGACTTCATTCGCTCAGTCTCAGACAGGCGGGCTTAACTTCGCCAAGTGTCATAAGTAACAACAACAGTTCCAAACAAATTTGAACTAAAATCGTCTTTGATTAAGATAATGTTTAATTTAAAAAATTAACTTCAAATGTTTATATCACAATGATAAATTAATATTTTTAAAATAAGACAGAATTTTCAACCTCCCTTTTCTTTAGAACCTCCATGTTCCAATAAGAAAATTAAATGTTTAACACAATGTATTGATTAATATATGTATACATATAATTTTCATATATTACGTATAACATTATACATCATACATTAAATTACACTGAAAACAAAGATACTTAATTTCATGAGATAGGAAGTCAGCATTTTACGTCTTAAATCTACACTTATATATTTTAGTAATCTAAAACTAATGGACGTGTAATTTTAATTTAAATGGAAAAATTATTTCCACAAATGATTGTTTCAATCTCTCTTGATAAGGCAGTCATTTTAATTAATTGCCTTCCATAGTGTCTCTTCATCTACCAATAAATCAGTTTTAGTACCACTTGGAAATATATAACATATTCAACAAGAAAAGTAATGAGAGAATTTAAATATATGATCTCATAATTGCCTGTAATTTAAAAGAGATAAGCGGAATTATGTGAATGCATTAAGATGGCTCATAAATATTGAAAGAGTTAATAAAATTTTCATGAAAAGCTAAGTTTTATCCATTCATTTTATGATGAGTCTGTCTGAACTCTGGACAATTCAGAAAAATGTAATAATTGCTAATGATGACTTCATATGCATTTTCTTACTTTATATTGATATTATAAGAAGCTCTTTATAAGCATTCCATTAAACATAATATATATAAACAGTAAAGTTTTGGAAAATATTGAAAATTTTTAAAGGGATTTCAAATAACAATATAGTTTTTGTGCTCAAAATTGTAAAATTTGTGTTCGAAACTGCTTCGCTGTTGAATCAAGATATTCTTTGTGCAAAAAAGTAAACGAAACCGATTAAAATAATCTGAAATTCATAAGAATCAACTAATTTATTGTTTAATTAAAAGCATAGTCAAATTATACTATATTAGGTGAAAAATATTTTTATTATGATGTAAAAACTTCCTAAAAAAATGTCAAAATGTATTATGTGCTTCACTGGTAAATCAAAATATTCCTTTGTTCAAGTAAAATCACTACTTTAATTTTATAATTTTATTGGTAAAATTAATCAGTAATTAATATGAAGCAATTAGTTTATTGTTTAATTAAACTAATTTTCAAATTATAATATACTAAGAAAAAACATTTTTTATAATGATGTAGAATCTTCATAAATAAATAGAACATACCAGCAAAATGCTGACATCTAAAACTAATAATTTGTAAATTTTGTAAGTCACGAAAAGTGAAGTCTTTCTACTCTATTTTACAATTATATAATTTTTAACATTGATTTTGCCTTGTCAATAAATTATTCTTGAAACTTTTTCCATCAAATATTAAATATTAAAACCATTAAATTTATATATATATATATATATATATATATATATATGTATGTGTGTGTGTGTACAAGAGAAAAGAATAAATTGCATTTATAAATCAATTGATTGAAATGTATTGTCTAAAATGATACGCAAATATATAAATTTTCAAAGATGATTTTTCTCATTGAATATCTAAAGATATCTTTTCACATTTTCTTTCTATTCCATGAATAGAAAGATCATAATTAAAAGTAATAAGAAAACAAATACGAAATGCATTACCATATTAGAGAATGTTATATAAGTTACAGGATAAGTGACTGCCATGATATGTTAGATGAATTGCTCCCTTAAAGAATTGTAATTCTAATTAAATGTGAAATTATCTTATATAATATCAAATAAAATATACATCCTATCATTCTCTTAAAAATTATAGAATTTTGTCATATTATAGAATTTTGAAATACTCTATAAGAAATAACCACATACATGGTTATGATTTTAAATACTCATAAATTTTATTTGACCCAAATAAATCATTTCATAATACGTTGAAATAAATCATTATCCCTAATTTCTCACTTTAAAAATATTCAAAAAACAGAATAAACAGCAAAAATGTCATATTTCGAGTATAACTACAAAAGATTTCCTAAGACAAATTTATTCTATGAATTTCAGAATACATTTTATATAAAAAGAGAATAATTAATACAATAATTGCATAATTAATTACCAAGTGTTAAATTTTCTATATGAATTCATCTTTATTAAGTTGTTTAATAGGCTAACTATTGCAAGAAATAGAATTGGAAAATATTTAATATCATTATTTTTCTAACCCAGCAATCCAAGTTAGTAGGATTGTCGAGGGAAAACATTTCGCGAAGTCAAGCAGTTACGGAAGTTTTCCATTGTGAATGTTCCACAGGGTTTCTTTCTAAAGCAATATATTATCTTAGACAAAATAATATATTTTAAAGCATAAGTGCAAGTGTCATTCACTAGTAGGCAGTTTTATTCTCCCTGGGTGCTCCAAGAAACGATGTTCTAGCCCACGGGATTTCCCGAAATCTACAAGGTAAAAGGGAAAAAAATGGAAATCTTATCCGAACGTGCGTGTGACAAGCAAAGAAAGCACCCTTGATGGATTAGAAGCAGTTACCATGATCGCTAAGGGGTCTCCGATGCCAGTTACACTATCAAGAAACTAGAGGATTGGGTAGCCCTTTTTTTCCTTTTTCTTTCCCTTTTTCCTACTTTATTTACTATTTTT
>JAPDSC010121047.1:0-14794 GCA_026290005.1 Latrodectus geometricus | reverse complement strand
TAAACCAATCAGAGCACGAGTCGGTTTTGTCCAGCTTGGCGATCAATCGCGATCACAACTTACCGAGAATCAAAGAGGCACTCTAAAGTATAGTCTAACCAAAATATTATGTTGCAAGGCAGTCAAATATAGTTTTGTCTCACGAGAAAGCAATGGTATAAAAACTCAATAAAGTGGAAGATTTCCATTTAAATTTGGATAACTCTGGTACAATTTTTTTCAAGAAAATATGTTCCTTTGTTTCTCAAAAGACAAATAGAAGATTCTGAGGGGTAATTTGTTATTTGATCCATTAAATCAGAATAGTAAAATTGTTTGATATTTTGGAGTCAAATTGTTTGACATTCCGCCAGTTCACTATTATGGAACCGTGAAACACTTTGCCAAAGTTCAAAGATGATTAATTAACTTTAAACTAAATTTATCTGAAAATCTATTGATATAAGGAACCTAAATTTATCTGAATATCTGTGCCTAGTCACTTAAATGTGCGTTACGGATTCCGCAGAAGAAGAATATAACACTGTTGTACCTGAATGGTAATCGAAGAACATCATACATTCATTTGTAACTGGATTTGAAGCTGGCATTGTTTAGACGATATATAGTGCGCTACTATAATGCGCAGATAATTACACAGTATAAGACTATTCTCAAGAAGGACAAGTTTAATTCTTGTATTTGTACAATCTAGAAGCGTATGATTAAAATGCTGCTGAGAATATATCAATTGAGTTCTCTCTGATCATGACGATATTATATTTACTGATTAGTCGAGTTTTGTCACCTTGCTTAATTTATGAAAGTGCATTGTGTATTGTACGCCGAATATTTGGTATGAGTTTTTAATGTTTTCTTTATTGAAAATTTTTATTAAATTGGAAAATATTTCTCCAGACAAAATTTATAATTCATTCTCTTTAATATTAATTTGACTTTTTTGATAAATTTTAAATATTTATGTTTTTCTTGTACGTTTTTAAAGCTTACTATCTAATAGTTAATTCAAAAATTAAGATCCTGTATGTAAACTTTTTTCAAAGAAACTGAATGCTTTATTAATTTTTGAAAATTACTGTGTACAGACGCTAGCTTATTTACGAACACTCATGATTTTACGAACAATTGGTTGGTCCCAAGGTCCCCTAAACACAATGATAATTTTAATTTTAATTTAAAAAATTTAAAATTTTAAAAAATCTCTTTTTTTAAGAACTTATTTTTTTGCATTTTATGTTAGCGTTTACTTTTATCCTCTGGTGTTTTAATTATTTTTTATTTTATGGCTGAGGACTTTGTATAGACGTTATTATATTAAAAAAATCATTGAATTATTGATAACTAACTGCAATATTAAATATGAATTAATTATTGCAATAAATCAAAATTAGTTTCAATTTTTAAAACGAAAATCGAAGGAAAAATATTTTTATAAATCCTAGTGCGTGATTAATGTTAGTAGACATAGTGCTATTAATAAGGACTCAATTATTATTCACCTCAGATTTTTTTAAGCAATCCAGGTGGATTCATTTAAATGTAATCAATAGATTCAAGTGAAGATTTTGTAGAATACTTTTAGAAGGAATAATCATGTCTTGGAATTGTCTTATGAAGTTAACATTCTAGGCATAATGCTCTTGTGAATATATGCTTCGAATGATGTAGCAGAAAAAGCGATATCTAAAGTGTTTTGACCTGCGTGCCTTACTAAAAATAAGCCACTGTATGTCACTGAAGAAAGAGGGAAAAATTTATCTGAAGATTTGAGTGAAGGCTAGTTATCCTTTCATGAGTTTTCATGAGTTCAGAGAAACCTACTACTACCCGAAAACTCATTTCAGGATTTTTTGAATCCAGATTCAGATGTAATTTAACAAAATTATGACATTTTTTCAGAGAAACAACAATGAAACACTTTTCTAATAGAAAAAAACGTGTTTTTAAAAATCTAATTTTAAAATAGAAAATTTAAATTAAACTGATTTTTCCTCATTAACTCTCAACAATTATTTTCCTGACTTTCAATTTAAAGAACTATTTCACCAGTCCATACATATTCGTAAAAATGAACTTCAACTGTATTTATATGTTGATATTATATGCCAGCTTTTTATTGAAATCAGTACTCTGTCAATTTTAAAATGAGATAAGAAATTTCATTTGATAAACTTGAGGCTTTGTATAAAAATTCATGATTTTTTATTCAAATTTATTTTTAAAGGAAATGTTTTTAATTATTATGAATAAAATTTTTTTATTTGTGTTATATTTTTTAAAATATGAATATTTGATTAAATAAATGAGATTATAAATGAAAAAGGAGTTATATAGTAGTTCTTTAAATAATGTAAATAATTTTAAGTTAACAAATTTATTTTGAATTACTAATTTCTTATTCTAGAAATTACACATTTTAGTAGTTGTAGTTTCTTGACATATGCAATAATATTTCATTGGAAAATAAATTGTGACATAATAATATACGATCCATTTTTGAATACTCCTAAGTTATATTTCTGTAATAAAGCTAATTAAATTGTATTTTTATCACCTTTGAGCAAATTTGTAATGTGTAAATATAGTTGAAAATTACTGAAATCAATTCTGTTTCTGTGTTCAAAAACGAAAGACGCTCTTCTGACTTCATTGGCGACAGGAGGGCTTTGCTTCGTCAAGTTCATTTTATTAACAACACTACATTTTAATAATTCTTCTAAATTCAAGTCTTGTTTAAACTCACAACTTTTAATTGGATTCAATAAATTTTTAAGCTAAGAGCTGAGTTTTCGATGGTAGTTTCCTGTAATCTACAAAAAATTTGTTACATCAAAAAAACATGAGTTGAGATAGAACTTTTGATTGCAAATTTCATTTAATCTAAAATATTCCATCAAATTAAGAGATTCTCGTAATTATGATTAATTGAATTAAAAACTGTCTAAACGTGCTTGAAATGCTTCAGTTAAAAAACTATCGTAACTTTTCATCCCATTTTATAGTTTGAATGCTGTAAAAAAAGAGTTTGTTATAAAATATCATTTTATATTAGTATTAAATAAATTTTCTAAATTTACCAGTAAAAAGTTTAAATTATTACAGCTGTGCGAAAAAATTAAATAGTAATTATGGTCTTTCTACTTATAAAAGTTTTCCTTAAATCAAAATAATAAATATAAATTTGTTATTTAGCTTATTCTGAATTTAATTTTTAAATCTTATATATTGTAGAAGTTCCAGTGTTGCGTGTGTTCTTTTAAATAATTAATTTGAGACTTCTTACAAATAATAATGTTTACTTTCCAGAGAATAATGTCGAACAAAAACTTTAGAACATCGTCTTACAAAATCGTCTGATTACAAAGCTCGTTCACTACGAGCTTTGTAATCAGACGCACGAGACTAGTCGAATTACGAAGAATTAATCTTCTGTTATATGCCAACTGGAGGGAAATAAAGAGCCACCGAGTGCACACACTCGATGGCATCATTACAATGGTGTGACATCACTACAATATAATATTCAAACTACTGAATGTCTTTTTATGAATAGGATAAGGAATATATGATAAATGTATAAAAATTAAATATATTAAGAATTAGCACATGTGTTTTGAATTACATGTTTTTTTAAGTATTACAAATGAGAATAAATATTGAAAATTTGCTGAACATTCTGGAATATTTGAGTACATATTTATCTTTTATATTTCTTTTACCGGAAAAAAATGATCAAATAATAATTGATATTACTTATTTTTATAATTTTAATTAAATATTGAAGTAATAATTAGAAAACATGTTGTAATATATCTAATACCATCATCAATCAAAGAGATGTTGATAATTAGGAAGTCACTCTTTGGATGCAATAACACACATAGCAAAATTTAATTGATGTGGCGCGTTATATAAAATACAAAATTATTGTAATGAAGTATAATTAATAGAAAGAAATGCAAAGCATTCACTAGGGTTGCATGCATTCAAATAAATCGTGATTCAAATATTTCTGCTCAAAACTCCTATTGTATACTGTTCCAGCCATTGATTTTAAAATCTGGGATCTCTGTTTTAAACATTTTGATTGAAAAATTAGTGTTTACTAAGCATCGGATATTAGCTCGTTATAAAATGAATTTTTCCCCCTTACAGGAAGACTTGGATTTGGATGGGTGACAGACAAAGGAATAATGACCATTCCGTCTTTCATGACCTTGACGCTTGTCCTACAAGGAGTCATTATAGCTTTGTTCCCAATAGTTATGTCTCTGTACACTTTCATGGCAGTGCTCGTGTTGTATGGCATGTCGGCAGGAAGCATGCTCGTTCTCTTTCCTGTGCTTGTCCTGAAGTACGTGGACATCAATGCTCAGTCGGTGGCTATGGCATGTGTAGGCTTCTTATCAGGAATCGTTTCATTCTGCATACCGCCTTTAATTGGTAAGTGAATTGCGATCTCTACATTTTAAAAGTTAAGAATTAAATCCATGAATAGAATTTTCTTCAAAATGTTTCGCTTGCTGACACTTCAAAAGACTTTTTCAGATTAAAATGCTTTATTTTTGTGAATATAAGATTTTGTTATAAGATATTTAATTTTTGTTTCCCGAGAAAAATAGCTACTTTTTTATTTTCTGGAGGGTGCACACCAGTAATTATTTGAAAATGAGGTGTCCATTACTTCATCTACTATTGACGCAGAACCGCAGACGTCTCCGCTGTCAATGGTGCGATGAAACAAGGATGTGGATGGCAGAATGGAATGAAATTGTTTTTACTGACGAATCATACTTCTGTCTGCAACACCACGATGGTCATATTCGAGCCTGGAGACACCGCGGAGAAAGGATGCTGAACAGCTGCGTTATGCACCGTCACACTGGTCCTGAACGGGCTTTTTTGCAAAATCCACATTTATCAATTATTATTTAAATTTTACATGGTATAATTATGATATTTATTAAGAGTAATGAAATCTTGAATCGACTTATTTTCTTAGTTAAGAGACTAAGTTTCGAATGTGTCATGGCCGTCTATAATATATAGAAGGATAACTTATTCATAACTAGATACCTATGTTAAAGATTATAATTCCGATAAAAAATAGTAATTTGACATAATTCTCAAATACCATGGGAAAGATATATTGCCATGTTTTATAAGTAAGATCTGCGTTGAAATTATCTCATTAGTTAATGAACAAATTTATACATGTTATTTTATAAGCCTTTTTTATTGAGTTTCGTAATTTCCTAACGCATTTTAAAATTGTTATTGTTTTCCCCTTCTCAGGGCATTTTCGGGACACAGTCGGCTCTTACGATGGAATGTTCTATTTAACTGGAGGGGTTTCCATTATATCAGGTGGAATGTGGCTGTTAGAGCCAGTAGTCGTCAAATTCTATTACGGTAAGAATTTTCAGCAGGGAATGAAACAAAAGAACTTCATTGAAGACGTAGAAGGAAACACTGAAAATACTTCCAAACCAAGCTGATGAAGAAATTACTGTACTAGTGTTTTTTTTATTTAGTGAAAGAAGTTGACATTCCGGAAAAACATTTTAGTTTTATATATGTATTCGGATATTTATTGAAAAAAATATCTTAAAAACTTTTAAAATGTTGAATGTGAATTTGTAGTTTGGATATGCTTAGAGAGTCTTGTTTCTAAATAAGTATTTTTATGTGTATATAATATTACTATTTATTTTAAAATAACTTTCAGTGTCCAAGAAGAAAATTGTGTTATTTGTTTAGTTTATTGCGCCACAGAACAAGCTTTGCTGCACATAAATTTTCAACTTTATATAAATTTAGCACATATTAATCTACTCTACTGCATATAACTTTACTTACATTGTCTCTAACATATCTATGACTTTATAAATACAAAAGATCCTACTTTTAATCTTTGAATATATATCACCGATTATGGATCCATTAAGAAATGTATATAAATATACGCGCATCAATTTTTATTCTACCAATACCATTAACATCTGTATTACTGAAATGATTACATTCTATAATGTTTGAAGAATAATTTTATATTCTTGATTTCTTCTGGATGTAAATAGATTTAGGATAATCCATAAAACATCTCAAATTTCATCAGTAACATTAGAATAATTGTATTTATTTCAGTTTTGATATTCTTTGCAATAATTAAAACAATCCTTTTTATGACAACAATGAAATATATACCTTTGATCCTTTTGGATTTCCTACATTATGATTTCTTCAGACAATCTTCCCTAAGCTTGCATTATACAATAGTTTCAGTTGCAAGCTCTGAAACAGCTCTGGAGTCGCCAATTTTTGCCAGATATCAGTGTCTAAAAGAAATTCTCATTCGTTGGTGAGCTTGTATTTGTTTTCTCATAACAGCTCCATGGTTTAAACAACAATATTTTCGTAACGTCTATGATTATCTGGCTTGAAGTATTCAGACACTTGACTGTTTACGTTATTGGTTGTCTTCTTTCTAAACAGACAAGGAGTCGCACTCCTTCACTGCTTTTTTTAATAAGTAGTTTGAAGCCAAAAAAATAAACGATTTCAGTAATTACATACTGAAATCAAATACTATGCTACAGAAATTTCATTCAGTTATTTATTTTGCTAAAAGCCCTGGATTAAGCATCAAATGAAATGATGTATGTCTAAATTTACATATCAGAGAACGTTCGATTTTTTTTTTAAATTCAATAGTACTAATTAGTTTGGTTTAAAACATTTTCTGCAAAAGTGGATCAAATTGATTGGATGTTTCATTGAAAACTATTTTTGCGCTTGCTGTGATAAATTTAGACATAAATAAATAAATTATAAGTTGTCTTTAAAATTTAAAAATAAATGTATCTGATTATAAATTAGATTTAATCTTTTATTGATATAATCGAAAAAAGTGAAAAGAGAATAAATGTAAATTTGGCTTAGCTAAAATACTAATTTTAGTATTTCCTTGCTAGGCTTGGGAAAGAAAAAAAAATTGCTTTCTTATCTACTTACGTGATTTTAAAGGTCCTTATTAAAATATGAATTTAATAGTTCTATCCATTTGGAGAAAAAGAATAATCTAAGCAAAATTTTTGTAATTAAGTTCTTTTATTAATTGTTTATAAACTATTTACATATGTTTAATTTTATATTGAGTTTTCTAATGCTATTTTATCTATTAAGTCCATTTAGCTTTGATATAAGCTATAATAAATCAAAATAAATTACTTTTCATTATGTATATAATAATGTTGATATCAGTATCTTTATGTATGATGTTCTGTTTTATTTGTACACCAGCAAAAAAGGTATTTTATTATAATTTTGTCATCGCTGTTGAAGTATTATCCGAAAGTGTATAATTTAGTGTGTAAATAAAACATTTTATTCACTGAGTTTCATTTGTATAAATGAATGTAACTTTCTTTTTCCATTCAAAATATTGTTATCTGAAATTATTAATAACCGAATAATAGAATTCGCATTTATCTTTCAAATAAATAATATGCAGGACAAATATTAAAAAAACCAATAGAATAAGGAATATATTTTTAAATTGTTTTTAATACATTAAATATGTGGTTTATCTGCAAATAAAATTCTATCTGATACATTTAAAGAAAAATAAAAACCCATATAAATTAAATTTACAAGAATATATAAGGTATATCTTATATAGCCAAATTTTAGCATAATTTTTATTGTACAATATTCATTAAAGTAAATTGATTTTCTTAAAATATTTTATTTTGGATTCCAGTAAATCTGTTTAAATTTTTATGATTTTAAATTTTTTTATTTTAAAGTATTTAATGATCTTAAAGCAATTCTAACTGACAAAAATGTTCTTAAGTTTTGAATTTTAAAACTTCCAGTTCAATAAGCCAAGCATATGAAACTCAAATAGTGATTTTTGTTAAAATTTAGTAAGATAACCTTTGAAAAACCCTTGCATGATTTTCATTGCTCGTATATATTTATGTTACATTTAAAAAATCTTTGATCTGAATAGCAGTTTTATTTTTTAATCTACTACATCTTTTAATTAAAATTACAATTAAATTTCAGCAATAGTTACTAAACTTCTCTTAAGCTATTGCTTAGTCTGATTACATATCCTTGAAACAATTTATTGATAATTGGAACTCTGATTTTCATATCATACAATGACTATATTTCAGTGAGTTGAAAAGATTAACAATCACACGTTGACATGAAGCAATTGAATATAGAATATTATTATCACCTTGCTGGACAATTTTTAAAATTGATAATACACTATATTTACATGTTATTAATCAAAACCGTCTGTGCAACTGAGTTTGACGGTGGTCACAAACTATTCCATGTTCTGAAATTAAGATTGCAAATACCGAAAATTGGATCATGATGAATTTACTTAATTAGCAAACATTTTTTTCATGGAAAAGGAAATCTGTAGTACTATTTGATGTTGTTTGGGCTACAAGTAATTATTTCGAAGAAGATGCCACTTCAGTCATTGCAATTCTTACAATATCAAGGATTTCATCTCTATTCGGCTAAAGAAAAAATATATATATATATATATATATATATATATATATATATATAATAATTTATTTCGAACACCTGAATAAACTATTACATGTGTGCTAGTTGACATAAATGCTTTTTGAAGATTTAAAACATAGTTAGTCCTTGATAATAGAAACTTGGCTGGAGCAATAACATTATTTGCAATTCTTAAAAACATGCTCACCCTGATACCAATAGCTATTTCAAATATATTCGATCCTACAAGACAGATAAAATGCATTGGACATTCTTAAAGGCAATTTTAATCCAAGGCAAGTAATGTGATTGGCAATTTCTTTGATAGCTCTTGCTTTCTAGATTTTAATTATCACAACAAAAAATTATATTTTCCGATCATATTTGAATGACCATCATATTTTAACGAAATATTTTGAATTGCCTTTCATTAAACTATAAAACGAAAGAAATATTGGTTTCGGCATTAGTGCGTTGGTTTTTATAATACAAGAGACACAGTGGCTTAAAAAGAACGAAAGAAACCTATTTTTTGGAGTAGAGTTCCAAAACTCCATTCCATATATTGAGGAATAATGACATATGGATGTTATTTATATTCAGAATTTAAGTGTAATGAGTATGCTGTTTCTCGTAATAATTGCATGCTTAATTAATATTTTATTCGAACATTTTGCAAACGTTTCAAAGTCTTTGCCAAATTTTAAAATTCTCGGCACAATTTTAATTAGTTACTATATGAATTTTACTTGCTCTAGTGTCACAATGTTGTTGTATAAATAATCAGTATAATACTGTGATATATCACATTATGATTTTTTTACAAAATATTCAGAATATGTTAAAAAATTGTTTAGAATTTGAATGATGGATGTTTTTTTATATCTTAGAAGTTAAAATGGTTATCATTCGTACTAGGTATAGCCCTCAGAAATTGAGCCTCTACTATGGTTAATATCTCTTAATATTACCACTTAAATATTTTTGAAAAATGTTTAATGCTAAATACTTGAGCAATTATATGGCAATTATTAAAACTTGTTTTCAATGGAATAGTTTTGACTATTGTCTTGTAAAGAAAGGTGTGAGCACAAGTATCGATGATCCTAGTTTAAAAGCGCTTAAGAATCCATTACAAAGTTCCACGGTAAAGAATGTACAATGACGAGACGTGCATGTCCAGATGGCTTTTTCTTACTTATCCAAAAACATAAATGAAAATAAAAACCATTCTAAAAAGTTGTTTTAATCCCTTAAGGCATTTGCCCGTGTCTGAATCGGGCGAATGTCATTGCCACATGCTTGTCTAACACGGGCGCTTTTGTTATTTCTAATGCCCGTCTCAAACCCAGAAAAAATAGATAGGCTAAATTATATGCCATCTATATTAATATTAAATTATAACTAAACTTTTAACATAGATGGCATATGGATAATTTTTGGAAGTTTTTTCGAAAAAAACTCGTGCTATAAAGGGTTAAAATTGTCATAAAGGGATAAACTAGAAAATAATCCAATGAGTCACCAAAATACAAATGCCATTATTTTGTGCTTTGGAGACTTATTTCTAAATATTAATAAGAATTTATGACGCAACAACTTTAAATATGCTTAAAATGTTTAAGGAAATACAAATTCTGTATGTTTCTTAAATTAATTTGAGCATTAGAGTAGAAATTGGAAGGATAAAATCAAAACAATAAAGAACTTTAAAGAATTTATTTAATAATATTTTAACGAATAAATTCTTTTTTTTAATCTATTTATCTAAATTTTGGAAATATTTTAATAACTGAACAAGGGACAAAATCGGATTTGTAATTGATTTAATGTGGAATTTGAAATAAAAGCTGTGTGAAAATGAAGGTACAGTCATAACTGTTGATTTAAAAAACAAAATGGGAAAATATTGGAAAAATTTACTTATGAATTTTAAATTAATCTAATGAGTTGAGAGTAACTTTTAAGCGTATTTAACAAAGATAATAGATAGACCAAAATAATTTTAAATTCATGTTTTTAGGTATTATAAAATATAAATTCACTAGAATAGTTGGTTGAAAGCTTTCTGAATATCAGCAGGATACATCTGCCAAATTAAAAAAAATAAGATACAAAAGCTATCAAAGCTTTAAAGGCCAATATATTAGGTTTGGGAAAAAAAAATCCATTATTTTTACGTAAACTTTTTGAAACTTCTTTCAGATTCGCTTTGTAAAAAGGTTTAAAACAGTTTTCATGTAGATTTTTAGGTCTTGTGCGAAGCTACGACTGCTGACATGCTGTCAAGTTTGATAATTTTTGATATTTTATAGACATTCTCGACGATGTTGTATCCATGCGAGGTGCATCTTTAGCATCCAAATATCCAAACGGAATCGATGAAACCAAAATTGTGCGTAACTGGTTGTTACAGTCATATATAGGAAGATAAACACCTTTCACAATTTTAGCCACCTGGTTAGCAGTTTCGCCATTATATAAGAAAAACTAAAATGTATCGAATTTTCTGTTTGTTGTCTTCTATTTTTAAAACCTTGTACTCATAACTGAATTAATCAAACAAAAAACCGCAAGAGAATATTTTAGTGTTACATATCACCTTTCCAATGAGCATAAATTAGAAATTGTTTGATAGATACCTCACGAGATAGAGATCACTACAGACGTCTACCGAAAAAATAATGGATAGCTTTTTCCCCAATCTATTATATTTCAATTTGATATTTCACGCACCTTTCAGTTAGCTGGAAAATACCATCTATGTCGTCAATTAATATGATCAGTCAAAAATATATCTGGGAAAGAATTTAAAAAGTTAATAAGTAATTACAAAATTTGTTTTTTGTTTCTAATAGCGGGCACCTTTGAGTAATTAACCCATTTGCCGCAACAAGGCCGGAAACTGCAACTCATTTTATCGATACCCGGTGGGCACCGGTAAACCAAGTCACGGAGGTCCGAGTACCATCGCCCACGCCACACCACCACAAACCCGCTTATAGGGAGATCCACATTCATCCATCATCTGAGGAAAGGACAAGAAACACAGAGAGAGAAAGTACATCGATGCCCCAGCCGGGATTCAAACCCAAGTCCTCTCCATCCGTAGTCAGGTACTCTAATAACCAGTCAGGGTGGGCGGCAATTACAAAATTATACTGGGATTAATATAAGGCAAGAAATAGTGTTTCAATTAAATGTAATTTAACAGTAAAATAGAAAAATAATATGCACTTTTATAAAAGTAAAAATATATATTTAATTTTTGAAATTGATAACAAGAGTTGTGAATATGCGTAAATTAAATGACAATTAATTAATTAAAAATATTTTTTGGGAACATAACTTTTTTTAAACAAAACTTATTTACAGTTTTGTATCCTAAAATTTAGTTCTATTTAAATTATAAAACATTGTGTTAATTACAAAACACCAAGTATTAAAATTACAAAACACCAAGATCTCTTAGTAACGGGCGAATTGAAATCCAAGAGTGGCAAAACCTCTTGTGACACTTTCTTTATTTCCATAAAATGAAACACATTTCACATTTTTTTATATAAGCTATTTATAACTACCATTGAATAAATTTATCTCAATTCTCCTACATTTACCAAGTCGTTACATTTAATTAGATAATTATACGTTTCCTTATTAATATCCACTACCATTCATTCTCTAGAGCTTTAGTTTGAAATTTCACTCATGAGTTTTAAGTTCTAGATTAAAGGTTAGTTCTCCTTTCATTATTATTATATATATGTATATAATTTATTGATATTCTTAAAATTAATATTTTGAAACATTTTATATTTTTTTGACATTTCCTGCAATAAAAATATTTTTTATTTGAATGAATTTAAAACATAATGCAATGAATTTGGTTCATGTAAAAGTATTAACAACAAAAGAGAAGCTAAACCAGATTTTTAGAAACTTTTTATAAGAAAATTTTAAAAAGTATAAGCAAATTTCGTTTTTCCATTTTTCTCACTTAAAAGATAAGTAAGAATTTTACCACGTATGTGTTTTTTTAATAAAAACTAAATAAAGTTGAAATTGACTGCGCAATTTAATTTTTGAAAACATTTCTTTATTTAGCATCTGACTTGTATTTTGTTCTGAACAATTCATTTTTTTATTTATGATTTTAAAAATTATAAATAAAAAAACAAAATGAATTATTCAGAACAAAGTAAGGAAATAATACGAATGTAGTTTTCCGCTTGGTAGGAAATCGAACCTTTTGCTACATTTCGATGTAAAATGCAAAGATAATTAAGTTCCTGCTTAATACCCTACACTGCATTTTAAAATCAAAAAGAAAAATAGTCTTGTTCATAAAAATGTTGACAAAGTAGACAGATTTAAAGAGGTGATATATTGACAATATAATACTTCTTTTGTAAGATTTCCAGAAAAAACCCTTATATCTTTTTGGAAGATCAAGATAAAGATAATTTTTATGCAGACAAGAAAGCAATTAAATGTAAGTTACACACAAAACCTAATATCCAAAAAACTTTCTATTTAAGTTAAATATCTATAATTATAATTTTTTTTGAAGAAGTTTGCTTAAAATATCGAGATTTGAATGTTTCATATGTTGAAATTGATGTTAGTTGAGTTGCATGTTGCTTTTGACACTTACAATGCACTAAAAATAGCGAACCAATAACAAAATGTCATTGAAATTATCTGGATTGATATTGGGAATCAGCAAAAATGGTAAGTGTGATATCATATATTTATTATTATTCTTTCAGTAACTGTCTAACGTATCTAATCATTATTTTCCTGTAATCAATTATTATTTAGTAATGAATATTTTAGTAGAAATACCAAGAAAAACATTTACACATCAATTGATCAATGAAAAGTTAAATAAAAATGTCATGTTTAGTGGAACACAATAATTAACATACAATGCTTAGCAAATCGATGCACTTCACCTAAAAATGCAAATAACCAGTACGCGCCAAAAAGAAGCTGTAAAGATAAAAATTTAATTTTTAGTTTTTTATGAATGACACTATCAAGATACGAAGAACAATTACAATAATTTAATTTCAAAATAGATTTAAATTGATTTATGATAAAGGTTCACTATGACTTAGTGGTACGAGTCTTTGGAACAGATTTTTCTAGAGTACAATAGCGATCACTTTAATAAACGGGCGATGAACTGCGGGAGAGAATATTGCAAATTTATGTTTTTTTTTTTGTCTTCACTTCAGTAGAAACTAATGAAAAATGTTTTTCAAGTTTTCTTCCTGGTAGTATATTCGTAAGGTCTATTATTTATGAAAAATTCCTTTTCTATAAAAAAGAAACACGTGGTGGCAAATGTACTCTTTCAGCATTTATGGTACATAGGATAAAATTTGAATGAAAATTCCATGCAATAAATTTGTATTAATATAATATTATATATAATAAAATAAATATGTGAATCAATTAATTAAAAATATGTCTTACATTTAGTCATAATAATTCCTCTAAATCACCAAATTTATGCTATAATACACATTGTGGCTGTCAATTTCTTATATTTTATATAATTCATACAGTTGTTTAACTGTTAAAAATTTTGGTTTTGGACAGCTTATTTCAACAATCAGTAATATTCATCGCAGATTTTTGATGATACTTAAAACCTAAGTTGCTTCTTGGTATTCAATAACAAAATATTAAAACTTTTTAGTGTTGTTTTACTAGAAATGATAACTAAATAATAAGAGTAACTTTAAAAATTAATAGTAATAGATACATCATCTCGATTACAAGAATTGTCTTGTAAAACAACTCATTTACTTAAATGTTAGTGGCGTATGCACCGATTACAATTTTAGTAACATAGTTCTCACTTGATAAAATGCAATTTTTAAGATTTCTTTTTCTATGTTTTATGTATTGATTCGCTGACCGAATTTAGATTCATCATAAAATCAATTTCTGCAAAAATCCTCAATATTTAAATCCTAAAATACATTATCCATTTGAATAAATTTCTTTTTTCTATTCTTCTTTCGAAAAATTTGTTTTTAACATGTCTTTTACTTATACAACTCATCTTATTAGAAATAATTGAATAGCTATGAAAATAAATTATAATATTTATAAGAATATGGCCAAGTAAAAAAAGATATAAAGCATATATCATTCATGCAAATTGTATGCTTCACTGAGTTTTAAATTAGCAACTTTCTGTTTCAGTAAGATATCAATTTCAGTATTTTTTTCAATAATGTAATGA